>NQII01001401.1:805020-841358 GCA_002778355.1 Clitarchus hookeri
AGAGAAGAAAGAGGGTGGAGGAGAAGAAAGAGGGTGGAGGAGAAGAAAGAGGGTGGAGGAGAAGAAAGAGGGTGGAGGAGAAGAAATAGGGTGGAGGAGAAGAAAGATAGGGTGGAGAAGAAACAGGGTGGAGAAGAAAGATAGGGTGGAGGAGAAGAAAGACAGGGTGGAGAAAAAAAAAGAGACAGTGGAGGAAAAGAAAGGTTGATGAGAAGGTGGCGAAGGAGAAGAAAGAGGGGATGGAAGAGATGAAAGAGGGGATGAAGGAGAATAAAAAGGGGATGGAAAAGAAATAGGGAAAAGAAAGAGAGGGAAGGAAAAGAGAGGGAAGGAAAAGAGAGGNAAGGGGATGGAAAAGAAATAGGGAAAAGAAAGAGAGGGAAGGAAAAGAGATGGTGGGATGTCTGGTGATTGATACCTTGGTGTATGCTGTCTTATGAGCTGTATTGGTTACATGATAACACAATTGCAGCAAAATTCATCGNTTGGTTACATGATAACACAATTGCAGCAAAATTCATCGCAATATTATCATGTAAACAACCTAATTATCAAGTGCTGTTATAGCAACAAACGCGAATGAATGAGAAAAGCTTCCCCAGGGTCCAACGAGAATTTGTAATATTCATTATACAAAGAAGATAAAGGGAAAAGAACAATAAAGATTATGGACATGTTGCCAGGACATGTCTGTATGCGCCGGCATGTTGGGGTGTGCTTGTGACAGGGTCCACGACAGTCCCAGTGAGTAAGGAACAGGAAGGGAGAGGCAGGGCGCCATGCACAGTGTGACACAGGACGGCGTGGACGCAGAGAGTTAAGGTGAGATGGGTGGAGGTAGCAGTGTCTCTTATGCCAATAGTAGTGGAGTGTAGAGGCCGCCACCAACCTTGTTCGCTTGTTTCGCTCGCTGTCCGACAGATCCACGTACCTGCAACACACACATACAAACAATTAACACTAGGGGTACACAACACGGCCTTCTCGCACTTCATACAATTACATTCATTATTTTACTGTCAGCAGCTGAGATTACTGGCGAGTGTTCCCTTTATTGACAGAGGTGGTTGTTGNTTGGGGACTACACTTCCTGTTGAGACCACTGATGCGCGGAAGGTACAGTACATGACTGAAGAGAGCAACCCTGGATGTGATTTATTGTGGTACAGGCTAGTTTCAGGAAAACCATGGGTGATATGTAGATGTTAACTCTTAACCAGAGGTACGCGATGTCATTTGCAAACATAGGTTACGTGTTTAAAGCTTGGTGCTGTCAAGCATAAACGAATTCCTTACAGGGACATTCCCATCAGTTACGAACAGTAGGGTAGTCTCAACAGTCAATCATGACGGTGGTTAGGCGATTCCGAGGATGCGAAGAGAAAGGATGAGTCAGTATTCATTTATTTTCACCTGAATTAAATGCCCATACTATAATGAGAAGTAGGAAAATTGAGATTCCCCATCACCTGGCGTCCTGGCAGGGATGAGCTGGCCGCCATACTGTTTCCTTCCCCCAACCCTCGAAATTTCCATTTTCTCCTCAAAAACGTCCAAAATCATTAGAATGTCCCCAAAAATTTCACGAATTTACCCTAAGACCAGCAACATGTTTCACAAAAATGTGTTTTGCACAATACAGCTGACTTTTGCTCAATCCGGATGAATCCGGCAGAAATTGTACAATTGTCCGCCGAAGTGTGCAATCATTTACAAGCATGCTCTGTCATTTTATGCCAGCAACATCCATCTTGTCTGAAGAATGTTGGAGTTCATTGCCCCATCATGCACCTTCTCTCANCCCCCCATACTGTTCTCTTTCACCTGCTCTATCCGTTAGGGTTTTCTCATATTCCTCCTGGTCTCCCTTATTTTCTCTATGGTATTTTATTTATCATGGCCCCTCAATCATTCCTGCCTCTCTTATGTACATTATATCCCTTGAGGGGTTTTCTCATATTCCTTAGTCTCTCCCAGATTTCCTCCCTTGTCATTAGTTTCATATGCTCTCTCATTCCTCCCTGTATCTCTTTCCCTCTCTTATTCGTTAAATCCCTTCGGGGTATACTCATATTCCTTCAGATCCTTCATTTTCACCCTTTCCCCTCTCTTCCTTTCAAGCCCTCCATCTTGGATGTTCCCCCACCAACATAGTCTTCTGCCCCCTTGGTTTTCTCATATTCGTTCTGGTCTCCTTTCACCTGGTGTCCTGGCAGGAAGAGTCTCATGCTCTGTCTTTCCACATGAGCGACATGGAGCGAAGCCTGCCCACACACGCTAGCCTTGAGGAGCACCGCGCGGGCGTGAAGTACGTCCTAAGACTACTTATAAGCATATTTGGCTATAATTTCCAAACCATTTTAGATAGTCACCAAATTCATTATATAGACATCATCCTCAACGACAGAAAGGACCGCAGGGTCAAGCATGCCCTAAGCCCACTTATAAGCATAGCCGCCCACCATTACCCACCGAAGCTATAGGCACCAAATTCATATCAAAGGCATGACCTCCAATGACAAACAGGGTGGTAGGGACAAGTACACTTTAAACCCTCTTATAAGCATAGTTGCCCGATATGTTTCCCCAATTGCCGAAGCTACGACCCCCCAATTCATATCACAGACATCACTTCTAGCTGCAATCAAGGAGATAAGGACAAGTAGGCCTTAAGCCATGTTATAAGCATATTGGTCAGCATTTCCAAAGTTTGGATTTCGGGAACACGTAACAACCGTCCACACATGCAAATAAAGGTAGGTATACATACAAGTGCATCGCAAAATTACCATTGCATGTAAGAGTGTAGGATCTGAAATAGCACATGCATACGCATCGCCTTCATGCACTCGACAACCACCCACCGCTACCCTTGTCGTCTGCTACAGTAGGTGTCTATACCAACTCAGATCCCCCTCAGCGACAGCTATCTTCCCTTCGCCCACCGACATCCAACCTATATAGATTAATGTGAAAATATATACATTACATACAAGAAACAACTATATGTGAAAAAATCAAAATATATACAAATGTGCTGCATAGATGATATACATAGTCGTGGGTAATGGTAAATACATATATAGTAATATATACAAACAACATCAGTCTAACACAATGGGCAGGCAGCGAGTCATCGTTAGCACGGGTAACCCTTAACAACCAGCCATATATTGAAAAAAATAGAGTGTATACAAGTGCACCGATAAGACATATGTAGTCGCAGGTTACATTTCAATACATCTTTTAATATAAATAAACACTGTCAGCCTAACGCGAGGGTCAGGGAAGCAGACTGTAAAATATATGAAACCATCTTATACATGAAAAATCAGTAACATAACAAACAAAAGGACTAGCATATACTTAAGTACATCAAGAGCATGATGTAATAACGAGTCACAATAAATATAATANTAACAAACAAAAGGACTAGCATATACTTAAGTACATCAAGAGCATGATGTAATAACGAGTCACAATAAATATAATAAAAAATATCCCGATAGAGCCACAGCCCATAACAGTGATATCAGTGTTGCTATCACACCAACATGAAAAATAACGAATGATCACAAGGGCCAACCCCAAAAATGAGTACAACGCACCAAGTACGATACACATTATGCCACTTGTAAAGACTGTGTTCCTTTGCTTGAAACAAAAAAACCCATACATTTAAACCATTAGTCGCGCAAGAGAGACGTCACTGCTACACGTTGATGCAAGAGATATAAATATAAAGTGTAAAGTGAAACAGTTATAAGCGCTTACCAACCAGCGCAACCACATATTACACAAACACAGTTTGCTGTACGCTGTGTTATATGATGCTAGAAAAGGCCAGGCTATCCTGGTTAGTACAACAGAATAGCAAACGACTTCCTTACGAACTGATTGATACGAAACCGTCAAATTCAGACTACATGCAACACACACAACACTCGCAGCAGAACGCGTTTGACCCGGCCGATGTTGTGCGATCAACTAACATCTTGGCAATCTGTAAGGCAACCCAGGTGATCGACCAGCGGCGCGAGCACCATGAAGATCTCGGCAAGTCGAAGGGATGATACATATAGCCGAGAGAGATGTGTCAGGCTTCAGGGTGGCAGACCAGCCGAGTCACGCATATACTTCCCTTTAAGAGAGGAATTCAGTTATACAATACAAACTAATAATTTATCACATTTTAAATACTATATTTATATATACATGTGCTTATTTGAAAACATATTATTTATATTACCAGAACCGTAAGCACATAAACAACACACATTAAAACCATTAGTGGCGCAAGAGAGACAACACTGCTATGTGCTGAGACAAACAGATTAAAAAAAAATTAATTATAGAAGCAAATTGTACATGTACTTATCTGAATACATACGATTTATAGTGTTAGAACTGCAGGCACATTACGAAATGAATTACACATGAATCGCTCGCCACGAAATTTTTATTAATATAGAAATATAATTAAATAGAAATATCATTTGAAATGACCTGACCTTGGATGATGTAATGCGATCTTGACATTGGCCATTGACCACCATCTCAAACAAAGTCTACAGATTAAAACAAAATAAAAATTGTATTATTTTTTGTTTTACATGGTAGATTTTGTTCGAGATGGTGGTCAAAAGTCAAGGTTGTATGACATCCAAGGTCAGGTAAAGGTCATGGTTTCTGCTGTTGTGAGAAAAATGGATTTTCTGTGTTCCCATGATTGTTTTATAAACAAAAAACTTGTTTTTAAGGTCAAGGTCCCGGTTGCTTGTCATGTTCGTGCTGTTGTGAACGAGGCAAACAGATTTTTGTCAGTGTTCCCATTATTGTTTTAGAGATAAAATATAGGTTTTCCCCCTTCATCCCTAGTGTTGATGTCCGAAATAATGGCCAAAGGTCAAGATCGTAAGACATCACGATTCCTGCTATTGTGAGCGGGGGCAAAAGGGTTTTCTCAGTGTTCGCATGTTTTTTCTTCATCCTTAAAAATACCAGCAGTGTGCGCTCTCGCACTTGTTGATCTCCTCCTGGTAGTAGGAACCAGTCTCCAGTTCGGTGTATGGGATGTGACGTCGATAGACATGAATCTCACAGTATAGTTAAACTGGCTATATAAATATGATGGTTTTAGTATAGGCTGACCGACTCGGTTGAGATTCAGACTTCGAAGAGTGAACAGTGGCTACAGAGAGCGTGCTCTTCGTCAATGGAAAATATTCGGGAATATTATTTGTGTCGCTAATGCAAGAAGACCTTTCCTAACATAAATAACTGCAGACAGCATTAAGTTGGTTGTTATCAGAAAACAGGTCGTACTATGTTCACATGCGAAAAGTGTAAATCTCATTGTAGACGTCGTAGCAACTTGAGAAAACATCGTGCAATATGTAAGGGTCTCCCTGCCAAGCGATATCTGCGGATATTAACAGGTAATTGTGGGGGTTCGTCTACAAATATTGAGAGCAGTTCTTTGCTCCTGCCACGACATCCATGTAACTATTGTGACAAGATGTTTACATACGCACATAACACAAGGAAACACGAAAAAAGTACTTGTGAGGAGCACCATTCGTATGACATATCGATGCGATACGTGTCGAAGAGATGTACGCATGTGTTCACGATTTAAAAAGACATTTGAAACTTTGTAAGTTGCAAAAATTGCTCTCAAGCCGACACTAATAGTATATTGGATATTCCACCTGACACATCATCATCTAATTGTTCAACACGGCCAAAGTCTAATGTTAATGGATTTTTCCTTAAGCAATCTGCATTCAGGAGGATTCTAAATGATTATGTTGCGACGAATATGTCAATTATATCGAAACCCTCGTGTTAGGTTGACGTTGCAATGTGGTGGTTTAAAAGATATCAGAATAGGCCGGCCAGCTCAATTGCTATTCAGACTGCGAAGAGTGAACATCGACTGTGGATAACTTGTTCTTATTCGGCGACGGCAAAAATTCAGTAAAGTTATTTGTGCTGCTACTGCAAGAAGACCTTTTCTAACATGATCAACTGCAGACAGCATGAAGCTGGTTGTCAACTATTCGCTCACAGACAGTGCTGAGTTTCGATTCCATGTTGGCCATAGACTCCAACTCCTTATTTAGAGCGACCAGCTTGCTTGCTTGCACCCTCGGTTGCCACATTAATGTGTGCATCTAGTTAAGCAGACAGGGCAGTAAGATATCTGTTGTCAACTCGCTCTCTTACAGCATTGAGCTTCGCCTCCACAGCTGTGAGCTTGCCTCCTAAAGCAGATAGTTTGCGCACATTGTCAGCAAATTTATTAATCTGAGCATCCATCTTAGCAGACATCGCATTCGTGTTGCCGTAAAGCCGGCCTTCCACATCCTCGAGCGCGTCGCTGGAAGCAAAAGCATGTTAGTAGTCAGTATANCTCGAGCGCGTCGCTGGAAGCAAAAGCATGTTAGTAGTCAGTATATTCGTATTGAAGAGACTGTCTTCCACTGTGACGAGCTCCCCGCATAAAGTGGTTAGATTGCACACATCCTTAGTCAATGCATGCAATTCAGTCATGTGAACCCTGCTGGCTATTCGCTCGCACACAACGTTGAGTTTTGTCTCTAAAGCAGTGAGCCGAGCCATACCACCCATCCGTGGGCGAAGATATGTCTCAGTGTTGGTATATGTGGCCTGCAGTACTGTCAACGGTTGCAAAGTCTCTGAAGTGATGCTGCAGACATACGACACAGTATATGCATCGCCGTCATGTTACAGCCCTCAGAGATTCTTGCCCCGTTTCCCTCCGAAACTGTAGTTACCATCGTCAGTAAATGTAATACAGCCATCCGACGTACACGTAAGTCCACTATGACCGAACTTGGATACAGCGTAGCTCATATTCACATACGTGAGATAATGAACTGATCGAATCCCCTATGGTATCTGCCCTTATGTTAGAAATCCTTAGCTATCGAAAAGAAACCGTGAGGTTATCGCCAGCAACATGAGCACATACATTAAAACCCATCACATGACATGTCTGTATTAACATGATCTTAGTAAACATGCCATAAATTTAGGTCACCCATGCAAAATAGAACGAGGAAATTAGTATTGTCACGCAAAATCAGTTTAGGCATATGTGAATAAATTTGACAGAGGTAAATCGAATCCACTGATACATGGCGACCCATGCTGAAATACTGCTGCATAGTGACTGTTTCTCACATGCTACATCGTCGAAAACAAACGCAGAGTTTGGCAAAGAATCACTTGGCGGCACGACTTCTTCATTGTCGCGACATGGAAAATAACAGAGGCAATCTACAGCTTGAAGTATTTGCGCTAGCCATAGGTACTTTGGCTGTTGTAGTGATTTAGAGTATAGGTAAACGATCTCTATCCGAAGACCATTACACACCTCCAAAAGGTTCAGAAGCACGCATGTCTTTCCACAGTTGATTGGTCCTGCTATGATACCTCGCACGGTGTTTGGCAACAGCATCCCATATCGTGATTCGCGGGAGATAGTTTTGTCATCAGCGGTGATGCGTACATGAAGCGCGGTGGTCTGTGGCATGAGCTCCATTGAACTGATACATGAACAGGTAAGCCACCGGTACTTATGGCATTAGGACCTCGTTCGAGACCTGACGAAGTAGCCGCCTCACACTTGCATATAAATATATCTTATCACATAATCTCGATGGAAGTTTATTTTTCTAAGGGTAATACTATCATATTAGTTTGCCAAATATGAAGAAAATATATCGATTAAATGACTGTAGCCAATATGGAGACCACGATTACACTCGCTGAGAATAACAAGAGTAATAATGGAGATGGATAGGTAAATGTTGCAAACAATATCTGTGCGAATATTTCTAGTATTATCAATAAGTATCGATATGTCGATACTTATCGATATGTCGATACTTATCTATATGGAAAATAACTTGTCGATTGACATGTAACTGAAAAATATATCGGTCCTTGCTATNATATGTCGATACTTATCTATATGGAAAATAACTTGTCGATTGACATGTAACTGAAAAATATATCGGTCCTTGCTAGATATAGCTTAACTATTATATAAATGCGAAAGTGTGTTTGTTTGTTTGTACTTCCACGTCGCAATGGAGCAACGGATCGACGTCAATTTTTGCACAGAGATAGTTGGAGGACCGGGAAGTGACATAGGCTACTTTTTACCCCGAGAAAATTTCTCATTCCCTCGGGGAAATTCTTATTGGAAAATGAAAAAGTACACGAACGCAATATCAATGCAACGTCGCAACCTAGCAACAGATCGACGTAACTTCTTGCACAGGAATAGTTGGACGACTGAAAGTTGATATTGGCTACTATTTATCGCGAAAAAATATCTCAAGATATTTACTTACGCGAGTCGGTTTACCGTACGCGGACGTGGAGAGCAATGGTGGCGGCGGATGGAAGCGTCTTGGGAGGGGGAGGGGAACATTATTTTAAAAATAACCTAAACAATAATTCTGTAGGCCATGCGAGCGGAACCGCGGGCACAGCTAGTTTAATTAATACATTTATAACGAAGTCCTTGCAAAAATTGAAGATAAAATAACGGCAATTGTGTGGAAAAAGTTAAGCAATTTCGGAATGATTAGCTCTCCACAATCAGACGCAAGTGACTTAAGTGACGAAATTGTTCGAGAGTTAAACTATGATGTCCCAGCATTGCAGCAGCAAGTGACCGAAATGGTGCCCCGGTTATTACCGGAACAAAGACGCGTGTTTGACCAAGTGTTACGTCAAGTGGAGTCAGGGAATGGTGCACTCTTCTTTCTGGATGCCCCTGGTGGAACGGCAAAAACAATTTTGTTAAATTTATTTCTGGCCCATATAAGAAAAGAAATTGCTGTAGCCGTGGCTTCCTCCGGCATAGCCGCCACACAACTGAGCGGGGGCCGTACCGCGCATTCCGTGTTAAAGTTGCTACTGAATCTTGCTCAGGAAGAGTAACCCATCTGCAATTTTAGTAAAAATAGCGCTCGGGGTAAATACTGCGTCAATGTAAGTTGTTAGTGTGGGACGAAAGCAAAATGTCACACAAAAACGCGACAGAGGCCCTAAACCGAACTCTACAGGATACGAAACAATACAGACATTATGGAAGGAATGGTTGTATTACTGGGTGGTGACTTCCACCAAACTCTACCGGTGATTCAGAGGCACACCTGTAGAAGAAATCCAAGCCTGTCTCAAGTCGTCAAGCTTATGGGCAAATGTCATGAAATTCAGCTTAAAGACAAATAGGAGAATGCACCTCTACAATGACGTTGATTCAGGACATTATGCTGATACACACGATTAAAAATGGAGATGGGCGGTTAAAAACGGATGCCGANAGCAAAATGTCACACAAAAACGCGACAGAGGCCCTAAACCGAACTCTACAGGATACGAAACAATACAGACATTATGGAAGGAATGGTTGTATTACTGGGTGGTGACTTCCACCAAACTCTACCGGTGATTCAGAGGCACACCTGTAGAAGAAATCCAAGCCTGTCTCAAGTCGTCAAGCTTATGGGCAAATGTCATGAAATTCAGCTTAAAGACAAATAGGAGAATGCACCTCTACAATGACGTTGATTCAGGACATTATGCTGATACACACGATTAAAAATGAAGATGGGCGGTTAAAAACGGATGCCGAAGACTGTGTGTCACTAACGGGGATTTTAGTAATTTGGTGCAGATTGATACGGAACTGATTGCTAGCGTTTACCCAGATCTACAAAGAAATATAAATAACGACCAGCGGCTATGTAAAAACGATTCTAGCACCAAAAAATGACACCGTTAATAAAATTAATACTAACATTTTGAAAGAGGTACAAGGAGAAACAACGGAGTATTTGTCAGTAGACACAGTCATGGACACAGGACAGAGCACGTCATATCCGGTAGTTCCTGAATTCCTGAATTCTCTAGAGTTGTCAGGTGTGTCCTCACATAAGCTCCAATTAAAATTAGGCGTTCCAGTCATGCTTATGCAAAATTTAGATGCACCGCGATTATGTAACGGGTCGACGCTTCGCGTCACACAACTTGGGCGGAACATAATTGGTGCCTCTATTCTGACAGGAGTAGGAAAGGGCGAGAACGTAATCATCCCCCGGATGCCTATAATCACCACAGACCTACCGTTCCAATTCAAAAGGCTGCAATTTCCTCTCAAGTTTAGTTTTGCTATTACCATAAACAAAGCGCAAGGGCAAATATTACAGTTAGAGGGGGTGCATTTGGAAAAACCGTGCTTCTCTCATGGCCAGTTCTATGTCGCATGTTCGCGTTTGCTCAGTACCCAAAATCTCCACATCTTAGAACCAGATGGAAAGACTTACTTCGTGTACGGTAGCGTCCTAATATAGTGCCCGGTTCTGTGTTTACGATCAGTGTGTCTACTAACAAATACCGTTATTTCTTCCTATAAGTTTGTGACTATAACCACGTGAGCGAAGCCGCGGGTAAAAGCTATCTATCTATAACAGAGAAATACTAATAAGCGTACAACTTTGTTTACTAAGAGCCCCTGCGATAAAATATGNAAGCTATCTATCTATAACAGAGAAATACTAATAAGCGTACAACTTTGTTTACTAAGAGCCCCTGCGATAAAATATGTCTTTAGATTAGAAAAAGAAAAAATCAACAAAGGACTTAATACAAAATATTAAAATGTAAAAATTAAAGTGCGTTTAAATTAAAAATATTTGTCTAATGATTATTTACCTCATAATAACACTAAGTAAATTTCAACTTTATTAAAAAGAAAAACCTAAACAATAATTCTGTATTCCACGCGAGCGGAGTCGCGGGCACAGCTAGTTATAAATTAATTAATAGATAAAAATTAGTTATATTTTTATTAAAACGTTCATCCCTCACTAAATTACATCAGTATTAATGCTACGGTGACTTCACAGCACGAGGTCAGAGTTAATGTACCGGCAATGACGTGTGTGTGTTTTACACGTAAGTTCAGCACAGAAGTTACACGTCCCTTGACTGGCTTCCCGGAATAAAAGCGGGAAGTTAAACTATAAAAAATGCAACCATTATTTCAAAGATGATAGCTGCGTATAAACGAAGAGTAAATTTTAACGTTTCTTAAATCAACGTTAATTTTTGCTTACGTTGCTGTACTGTTTAATTATCATGAGTTTCAAACTTACCCAGTGACGAGGTAATTCCATCCTCTTCTATTTTACTGGCCGCTCCTCGCTACCCGACTGTCTTACAGCTCATTGTGGTATTTATCTAATTTAAAACAGCCGCCATTTGTTTCCTCACCCTTCGTCACTTCCACTTCCACCACTTTCCCTTACATTACCTCCTGAACAAGTCAACATCGCTCTATATACATACGCCCTACCCTACTATTTGTGTTTTAAGACGCCGCTTTTATTCCGTCCTTCACTTTCTGCAACGCCTCTTTATTTCTTATTTTACCCAAGCACTTCTCAGAACACACACATCCAAACTTCCCGCCCTTCGCACTGCTTGCTTCAGGGCCTCATTTTCATTCCCATGGAGAGTTGTTAATCCCNCGCCCTTCGCACTGCTTGCTTCAGGGCCTCATTTTCATTCCCATGGAGAGTTGTTAATCCCCGCAAGTGAAGCAATCATAGGACACGCACATTTTACGAACAACCTCTGGCAGGTCGAAGCAAGAAGCAGATTACCCAGCCCCTAACGTTCATCTAGGCAACGAAGGCCGCTTTCCGACAGTTATAAGAAAGAAGGGCCAGTAATTTTTTTCGACGCTGTATCATTCCATCTCAGCTGTCCCGACACAGTTAATCGAATCAGCTGTCGACAACACAAAGGTCAGTGCTCTCAGTCAAAGGATACAATTTACGTACTCGCCTACCTAATGTGAGTCGCCCGCCGTGTTTGACCTGGTGATATCTTCAGGTTATTGTAGTTGGTATGTCATGAAGACCAGACTATAAATATCCGCGTGGTGTGATCGGGATCCACAGATTGTGAAGAAGTCGTACAGTGAAGTGAATGTCTTGCTCACTGTATGGAAAACGGGGCCCAAAGCAGATGTCTACGACTTGCGAAAAGGAGATATTGCATTTGGGTGAGCCACAGGCCACAGTGTATAAGGAGTAGCCTAACTTGCATGTATGTGGATNGAAAAGGAGATATTGCATTTGGGTGAGCCACAGGCCACAGTGTATAAGGAGTAGCCTAACTTGCATGTATGTGGATGTGTGCAGTCGTAAGGGTATACCAGCGATGGCAAAAAAGACCACTCTACCGAAAATTCTCGTTAAAACTGCGGCCAAAAGACGACACTGACGGACAGGAAACGTATGCGTGTTTCACGGCTTGAGAATAAATATCACTTCAGTTTCAGGCAAAAATTGCTACTGTAAGCCAACACATGCCATTCACAACCAATTTATGAAGAAACGCTCCACAGGGAACTACACGCCATTACCATACGGAGCAGAATGGCATGCAAAAAAACCTTCGCTCATTTCTGCTAACAAAATTGCCAGATTACCGCGGGCGAAGAGACGAACATTCAGCTGTTCGTGGTTGGAAATGTATAATCTGGCCAGATGAATCTCGATTCTGCCTGTACAGGAGTGAGGTCGACCTCGGAAAATTTCCAATGAAGACTGTAAGGTGTGCTTCACACTGGTGGTTCTCTGATATTCCGGGGATTTTATAAATACGAGGAAATGCGGTGGCAAGAAATGTGAACCACCATAGCTACACCGAACTGCTGAACCACCAAGTTTTACGTTTTGTTAATCTCATCTTACCGAGGAATGTATTATTATTCCTGCATTTTGCAGGTCTAAGCATGTGACTGAATGGCATGAAAAACATTCGGGAGTATCCACACACATTTGGTATAGTCGCAAGATGCCGCGATTTCAGCACTCTTGAAAATCTGCGGGACTGCACTAAACAAAAAGTAAAACGCCCAAGACGACAGCCAATAATCCNTGTGAACCACCATAGCTACACCGAACTGCTGAACCACCAAGTTTTACGTTTTGTTAATCTCATCTTACCGAGGAATGTATTATTATTCCTGCATATTGCAGGTCTAAGCATGTGACTGAATGGCATGAAAAACATTCGGGAGTATCCACACACATTTGGTATAGTCGCAAGATGCCGAGATTTCAGCACTCTTGAAAATCTGCGGGACTGCACTAAACAAAAAGTAAAACGCCCAAGACGACAGCCAATAATCCNGATTTCAGCACTCTTGAAAATCTGCGGGACTGCACTAAACAAAAAGTAAAACGCCCAAGACGACAGCCAATAATCCGGCCGAACTGCGCGATTATTTGATGCTCAAGTGACTGAACACACATGTCGTTTATATAAATACATACACATGTCGAACAATGCTATGAGACGTAGCTGTCGCACCACTAGCTACGTCTCAGTTCAAGGGCGCATTCACGAGGACAGGGCCATGACCACCCGCAAAACAATCTACACAACGACAACTTAAGTTAAGGCTCCCGCCTACCTGGAGTTTATTTCCGCGTTTGAGACAGAGAAGCGCGGGACGGGAACGATAAGGGCGACACTGCCACGCGCACGAAGTGCGCCATCGCCGCTAAGCGCAAGGCTCTAAACTGGCGTGCAGTTTTCTCGTCGCACTGCGTGTGCCTATGGGACTCTCATAGGTGACCGTATTATATATTGACGGAAAGTCTGTAGGAAGGCTCTGTGCAGGGTCCTTGGGTACTTTTATATGCACATGACGCTTATATTTCGAGATACAGCGCTGTGGAAAAGCCGTTAGTAGTACTCTGGAATGATATTTCTGGTGTGCTTGAAAGTACTAGACAGATCTCGTCTGGAGTGTGTGTTCTTTTCGTAGATCTGCACATTGGCCGCGCGTTTAATAGTTTCTCAAACATACTGCAACGCAGTTCAAGCGCCAGGTAAGCGGGAGCATTAACATCGAGGTCTTGAGAGTCAATAAGGGTGAAACGAGGTATGAGTAGCGCCAGAATGGAAGGGCGGGGGAAACGAGAGATCCCCGAGAAAACCCGCCGACCAGCAGCATCGTCCGGCACGATCCCCACATGCGAAAATCCGGGAGCGACCCCGCCGGGAATCTAACCCGATTCGCCTGGGTGGGAGGCGAGTAGTCTAACCACTATACCACTGCGGCCCCCTACATCAGTTGTAATGCCCAGATTTCCGCGTTGCCATATTGCCAGCAGTACTTGTGACACACTGACGAATATTCCACTTCATACTGTGTGTTGCGTATAGTCGCTACAACCATCAGTTGTATGACTTGATACTTACCGAACGATAAAAGAAGAGATTTAGGCGACTCTCAACAGTGAGGTATAGAGAGAACGATGAAAGGAAACTACGAATAAACCAATTACACGTATCAGTACGTAAGGAGCAGAAATGTATGAAAGATAATAACTGTTATGACATTATAGAGAGAGAGCGATAGATACTCGATTCAATATAGATTACGTTGAACCAATACGGAAATTGCAGTTTAAATAAGTAGTCCGTATCAGGGCAGAAGTTGCAAAAAGTCGAACGAAGATTAGGTGAAGGGCAGCTGACCCAACAACATTCGGCAAAGAAGATAANGGGCAGAAGTTGCAAAAAGTCGAACGAAGATTAGGTGAAGGGCAGCTGACCCAACAACATTCGGCAAAGAAGATACATTATTGAGGAGTGGAACAAGACGCGAGCTGAGGTAAAGGTTAATGAAACGTTGTGAGGAACAGTAGCGTAGCAGTCATCAAGTGCGAAGAGGGGCAAGGGTTGAAACCTGAATGTTAAAAAAAAACAATGACAATATTGTTTGCATGCAGTCNGGGCAGAAGTTGCAAAAAGTCGAACGAAGATTAGGTGAAGGGCAGCTGACCCAACAACATTCGGCAAAGAAGATAAATTATTGAGGAGTGGAACAAGACGCGAGCTGAGGTAAAGGTTAATGAAACGTTGTGAGGAACAGTAGCGTAGCAGTAATCAAGTGCGAAGAGGGGCAAGGGTTGAAACCTGAATGTTAAAAAAAAACAATGACAATATTGTTTGCATGCAGTCAGGGAAGACATGCAAACAAAGACAAATGGCGTCCAGTATGCCCAACGAGCCATTCCATCTCATAATTTTCTTTAAAAAACCAATACCTATAAACAATAACTACTCGCATTGAATAACTACTATTTACAATAAACCACGGTAAGGACAGAACAGTTGTTCAATACTAGAACCAATGTAGGCCCAGAAGAAAATTCAAAACTTGGTGAATAATCGAATTATCTATACTAGGGTTTGTGTGTNCTAGAACCAATGTAGGCCCAGAAGAAAATTCAAAACTTGGTGAATAATCGAATTATCTATACTAGGGTTTGTGTGTGATGTCTATGAACAGAAAGGATACGATAAACTGTTGACTGGTAGAAAGACTAAAGCATTTGTTCTAGTCAACTCCTTTATTTCTTCGACGTAAAGAAACAAACATATTGGGCATATTTCGGATGGAAAATTAACATTAATTTAATTGTTGCGATGGTAATTTCGCGTTTTTAGACCTATGTTAAATCTGGGTTGGTGTGTGTGTGTGTGTGTGTGGGGGGGGGGGCTATTAAAGGAATAAGGAATATATACCTGTACCAGCAGCACACTCACCCAACTCTCCAACACCCAGACATGTAGATGGGATGAGAGTGGCGATGAAGGCCAGCCAGTGAACATTAATCACAATCGTTTACGAGAACACGTCATCACTAACTACAGTATGTCTATATGATGGCCCGTCTTTAAGACGACTCCTTGTCTGTGAAAAGTGCGCGCGCATATACGCGTATCTCAGCAAATACATGTTCTGGGAATACATTTTTCCAAAAAAGATAAAAATCAACTATCTACAACTACCACTTTTTACTTTTATCTTATGAAATACATAAAAAAAAAATAGTGAAAACTTTTCTAAAAAATAGCAATTTTAGAACTTTTCTGCGCAGTCTTCTTAGGGATAAAAGTAAAGTGACACCTGTGGCTTGATTCACTGGCGGCTTTGATCGCTTGTAATGTCATCCTACTGTTGCTAATATAAGAGAAATTCAGCATGGCAGTCATTGGACGGCCCGTCACAATCAGTGCCGGACTTCCGCCTAGGCGAACAAGGCACCCGCCTAGGGCACTAGCCTGGGTGAGGGGGGGGGGAGCTAATCAGGGACAAACGGTTTTTTTATATTTTATTTATCAAGAAAATTAAATACGGAAGTACAAATATACAACCGTAATTAAATTAATAGAGGACACAGGACAAGACAGCGCTATTTATTATTACAGTAGCCAAAATTAAATAATTTTATTGACCCGTGTAAAAAAGATTTGATCTATCCTTGATCTAGCAATTTAGTCTAGGAGAAGTCTAACCCAATAGACGAATATTGTGTAAAAGTTTTTATTTTTATTAATTTCGAATTTTTGAATTTTTGATGATATATGAAGCATTTTCCGTGTATTGTTGATGAAATTTAGTCTACCTTAAGTTCAGGAAAAGTCTAGCACATGTCTATATAAACAAAAAAAACATATTTCTTATTAATTTAAAGATTTTGATGATATTTACTGTGGATTTTTGTAGAAATTCCGTCCATCCAATGTCTAGCGCGTAATCTTTGCGTCGCCAATTACGTAGGTGCATATTCTTTGGTTCAGCACTGCGCGCACGCGCACATTCTAAACTTGTCACTACTTGTCTGAACTTACCAAAAAGGGGGCCCGGACTCTGTCATTGCCTAGGGGCCCTAAGTCCGGCCCTGGTCACAATGCTTCCTTATGGCGGTACAATTTTTCCCCTAAGGAATCTCCTTAAACAGCCTTCCTTGTAAACGTTGCGAGAACTTCCCACACGACACTGATCAAGTTGACAAGTTGCTCGGGTTGAAAGGTAATGTCCTTCCGCGCGTAAGGCTCGGGCTGTGTTCCAGCTAACAGCTCTTACCTGGCTTCGTGGCCTTGTAGAGTACAACCCGGATGTGACGTCACATTCTCGCTGTCCGAACTCACAGCAAGGGCACATTATGCACCCTAGAATGTCCCCTTCAGTCAAGGGCACGAGCCACTTGCCCTTCTCGAGTCCTAGATCGTTTTCCGATGAGCGACTGTTTGGTGTATTTCAGCTGTTTGTGTGTGGTTTGTGGAACAACTCTGACCGGCAGCGGAAAACACTCAATTTCACAAAGACAAATGAAACTCGCATAGAGTGAAATTCGACAGAGTAAAACTCAAAGTTGAAAGAGAACACAGGCGTCCGAATTCCCAAACAAATATTTCTCATGAAGGGAACAACCTCCATCTCATTAACCATATTAAATTTTCCATTTACGCGCCATAATCTTCTTGGTAAAGAAACAATATGTCTTATTATAGCTCGTTAAAATTCCACAAACGCCTTGAAATATAGCCGCCAGATTTTATCCACACGTTATTTGGTAATTGTGAAACTGCAACAGTCTACCGATTCATTTTAAATGATGTAGCACCAATTAAGTCATAATTACTTGCGAAAGTTCAGAATTTGTGTTGTCCTACGTTGTAATGTATATTGCAAGAGATGTATAGTTGTAGTTAAGTGTCCCTAAACAGCTGCGGTGCGGTAGAAACCAGTAATTCAAAATGGGCTAGATGGAGTTGGGAATGAGAAGGAAAACACAAACTAGAGGAATGTATGAGGTGGTAATTGCAGTGCAGTGAAACGAGGTTGGTTCTTGTAGTAAGGACGTCTTCAGTTAACACAGTACAACCTCGTGCCGTGGAGTGCATCCTCGCAGCTACAGTCGCCACTTTATTATATTGATGAAAGAAACGTTCTTCATTACGCGAAGTACTTTAGAGCGGCGTTCCGCAATTCTACTGTTTTAGGACGCCATCTAGCACACTGATTAAAAACGCGGCGTGCACGAAGAAAGGACATTTGATTTTACCAAGGTGTTGCTGATGATAAAACTTCGTTTACCTACGTTTTCAGCCCGTTTCAAACGAATGCTCTCTGACAGTTATCAAGGCACTCCTGTTTACAGTTGGATGAAAATAGCGATAGAAATAGTATCGTAAATCTGTGTGTGGTTATNAGTTATCAAGGCACTCCTGTTTACAGTTGGATGAAAATAGCGATAGAAATAGTATCGTAAATCTGTGTGTGGTTATAGGCATTTTTTTCTAGATAACGTTTTATTGCCCTCACACTAGTCTGAACTTGACCCAAGGAATCCAGCTCAGTTTAGTTGCGTGTAGGTCTAGAGGTCTAACCACTACACAACTCCATGCCTTCTATTTTAGTAACACACAGCTAAGATTCATCAGTAGCTTAACACAAACCACACTTATTCAAAATGCATCCTTTCAAAATTGTAACAATTTCGTAATTATCACAAGGCATGTGGGTGAAAAAATNCCACACTTATTCAAAATGCATCCTTTCAAAATTGTAACAATTTCGTAATTATCACAAGGCATGTGGGTGAAAAAATAACAGCTGCATACAGCTAAGACACGGCTATAGACAAGGACAAAAGGATAATAAGCGTCATGTAGGCGCGGGAAAAATTAGAAGAGCGCCCCTTGCTAGAGTACCAACATTTACAGAAAAAAATATACAGAAAAAAATACACAGAAAAAAATATGAAAACTTGAACAAATTACGTCGATTCGTCTTGTATAATTAACAAACAGAATAAAGAATACATAAAATATAGTTTTACTGTTGGTCCATATAACCTAAGCTTAAGGTTTGAGAACATGTTTACCAAAACTAAAATTTCAGTTTAATTACCATGCCCCTGTTTAATCTACTGTACCATTGTTTAATATTTTTCTCAGTAACTTCCTNCCACACTTATTCAAAATGCATCCTTTCAAAATTGTAACAATTTCGTAATTATCACAAGGCATGTGGGTGAAAAAAGAACAGCTGCATACAGCTAAGACACGGCTATAGACAAGGACAGAAGGATAATAAGCGTCATGTAGGCGCGGGAAAAATTAGAAGAGCGCCCCTTGCTAGAGTACCAACATTTACAGAAAAAAATACACAGAAAAAAAAATGAAAACTTGAACAAATTACGTCGATTCGTCTTGTATAATTAACAAACAGAATACAGAATACATAAAATATTGTTTTACTGTTGGTCCATATAACCTAAGCTTAAGGTTTGAGAACATGTTTACCAAAAATAAAATTTCAGTTTAATTACCATGCCCCTGTTTAATCTACTGTACCATTGTTTAATATTTTTCTCAGTAACTTCCTNTAAAATTTCAGTTTAATTACCATGCCCCTGTTTAATCTACTGTACCATTGTTTAATATTTTTCTCAGTAACTTCCTATTATATTTCATAATCAAAGTAAATCCGTTATTACTTTATTTTTGTAGGATGTGCATATTTCAATAAGCCACCAATATTTGTAATTAAGCACTTAAGATTATTTTTAATTTTTTAATTTTCTGTAGCAACATCAAAGGGAGAAAAACTATTTTCCCCTCAATCTTTAGCCATCCCCACCTCCCCCAAAGGTCAGAAAACCCTAGTCCTTGCCTTGTGGAGATGTTTGCAAACCCTGAAGTGAAACAAGAATACGTGACGTGCTTAATCCTCATATGTGGCCTGTGTTGTCTTGGAGCACCGCTACGCGAGACGGTCTATTGCCAGACTGGAGCGATACTATACAGGTATAGGCCTGTTCACGGTCAAGAGAGCACTTCTGAGGCACTTGTTACATTTTTCCTTTCAGCCATTTTTTTAATCCTTTAACCACCGTTTTAAATAAATGTTGCCGTGTAAGTAATAAACACCGCACTCGGAAGTCAAAGTCAACGGCTGCAATAAAATATATTTATTGACTATCATTCCACTTTGCGTGAATAGCAGCCTACAAACAGCGTGCTGACAGCCGGCACGGAGCTGGGACTGGAGTCTGGCCAGGCGCCACAAGATGATCGATCCAGCACCTAGTACACGCACTCTACTGGCGCCGGTTGTACATACACACACACACAAAACACCTCCTGCTTACGTATAACGCCGTGCTGCAATCAACATAACCAATAACTTCGTCGTCTGTCTTCGCTCGTGTAATGACGCTTCTTGGTTCCTGCGGATGTCCGCCGCTCATCATCACTGGAGCAAGCTCCTCGGCGTAGTACAAACCCCGGGGAGGGCTCTTGGCCGGCCAGTTGTCTTTCATTTGAAACGCGGCGGGAAAAGAGAGGCTAACACCCTCCCTCCCACCACACCCATGAAACTGTCGTTCGTAAGCCATGCTCGCTTAGATGTTAGAGTAAGCAGAGTCTCCCAGGCAATCCCTGGTTCCCAACCTCCTTCCGACTCTGCCTGCACAGAGGTCGTGGGAGGAGGAAGCAGTAAGGCTGCAACCTACTCACGTGCTTTTTCCTGCGGTATTTTGAAGAATGCAGGTTTAGTTATAGACTGGACGAGAGTTTATTACAACCCCCGGCCAGTATTTTATTGTATGAAAGCTGCTTCTAAGTCTGAATAGTCACGTGAATTTATTCGCGCAAGGTCAGGTTAAAGACGTTGCCTGTAGTATAATTAGATGGTAATTATTGAGATCATGAGGTGTTACTTATATTGTATTTGTAAATTGGAAGATGTTTGATCAAGTTTTGTATTTTCAATCATTTCTCAATCCCTGAGGCGTTGTAAGATACTAGAGTCCTAAGACAAGTTGGAAACGTACGTTGGCAGAATTTTTGTCGAGTCTGTTAATGTTAACAGTACTTTAATTAAATAAAATTAAAATAGGAGGCGGTATTTAACAGGAATTTTAATTTCGAGAACGTCGCGTATGAAAGGAGAGAGTGCTGCCATCNGTCAGGTTAAAGACGTTGCCTGTAGTATAATTAGATGGTAATTATTGAGATCATGAGGTGTTACTTATATTGTATCTGTAAATTGGAAGATGTTTGATCAAGTTTTGTATTTTCAATCATTTCTCAATCCCTGGGGCGTTGTAAGATACTAGAGTCCTAAGACAGGTTGGAAACGTACGTTGGCAGAATTTTTGTCGAGTCTGTTAATGTTAACAGTACTTTAATTAAATAAAATTTAAAATAGGAGGCGGTATTTAACAGGAATTTTAATTTCGAGAACGTCGCGTATGAAAGGAGAGAGTGCTGCCATCNTTAAAATAGGAGGCGGTATTTAACAGGAATTTTAATTTCGAGAACGTCGCGTATGAAAGGAGAGAGTGCTGCCATCTCTGGGTGGGGAGATCAGGGCCCCGCCCCCGGCGGAGAGGTCGGCCAATCAGGGCAGGTCCCACAAGTCCCTTACATTTTTTGTGTCGGAGAGGAAATTGGGTATTTAAAAACGTTTAATTTATTTAAATATGAAGAGGGATTTTGGATTGTATAAATAAATGTGTTAGCTATGCTGTTTATAAGTTTTATCTGATGATGAAGCGCCTCGGGAGTTCTAAATTTCGACCGTAACAGACTGTGTCTAGAGGCAGACTGAGATGCACGGTGCGAGCACGATTTTTTTTTTTTTTTTTACCTACACTATTGCTAAGTGTTCAGTGTACGTCCTAGGTATGGACGGGAGTTTAGTGAGTCTCAGGGCTAGGCCCCATACGCCTGCAAAAGAGGGAATTACATGCAATGAGGCATGCATCGCGGCAGAGAGGGATTAAAG
This sequence comes from Clitarchus hookeri, assembly GCA_002778355.1. NCBI lineage: Eukaryota > Metazoa > Arthropoda > Insecta > Phasmatodea > Phasmatidae > Clitarchus > Clitarchus hookeri. The sequence goes on from NQII01001401.1 coordinate 826,739, forward strand.
CAGCCATGGCCGCAATTGGGGTCATGAACTGCATCGATAAGTGTTCCTATAGCTGGGGCTATAGCTAAGAAGGGGGAGGGGAAAAACCAGCATAGACACAGTAAAAACCCTCCCGACAGGAAATAAGTTCATACATTAATGAAAATGCTAAAGGAGGCAGCAGGTGTGGATTTCAACCTTTTTACTGTGGAGTTGAAAATCTAGAAGAGGAAGGGCTGTGGGCGCAAGCGCCCTTGAGGTTGAACTGCTGTCAATATTTCTGTGCAGGCGAACCAGCACAATAATATTNAGCGCCCTTGAGGTTGAACTGCTGTCAATATTTCTGTGCAGGCGAACCAGCACAATAATATTGACAGCAGCTATTTAATGAGCGTCGGCAAAGTGGACAGCTCAGTCATGGCACCTACTCCATCTTCGCTCTTCCGCGCTAACATCAGGGTCTCCACGCCGTGGGTGAAGCCGGGAAGGTCTATGAAGGGGAGCCACCCCTTCCCTCTTCCCTCAAAATAGTCCACGGGTCTTCAGGGCAGGCGGGACTTCCGGGACCTACCAGGCTGGTGGCGAATTTGCTGGCCCAGGAGTGGAGGCTGACATCAGGAAGCTTCCGAGGTCCGACGCATTCCATTCCTCACGCATCCGCAGTCAGCAGCCCGCAGAATCCAGCAGTGAGGTTCGCTAAACTTCGCCCGTGGCACCTCGAGATCCCCCTTCCCGCCTTGATCATTGAGCTGCCTCCTGCACGATGGCGAGTGCGAACTAGTTTTGTTACAAGTGGGGGATTTTGTCCCGGACCGATCAGAGATTTTTTTTGGCTTGTCGCGGGTTTTAATGTTGCTATCTCGAATTACTGTGGTGTCTAATTATATTTTAGACTTGTAAACGGGGCATTTTATGTCGTCTGTTATGTAATTTAATGTCTGGGGAATATTTTCCTTATCTTCTGATTACCGGGTTCTTATGTGAGGCAGTGTTATCGTAGAATTTGTTGTTTTCTGATATGAGTTTGTTACCAATAAACGGGATTAAGTACGTTATGCAAGTCTACAGTTCTGGTGAATCTGCGTGCGTTTCCTATTATTCTTAGGTATTTGTTTTGTACGACTTTAAGATGCAAAATTAAGGATTTAGCCGCGTTTCACCAGACTCGTGTGCATGCATCATTGCTGATCTGACTATGGCAGTGTATGTTAATAACTTTATTCTCGTGGAAAGTTTAGGGTTTTTAGGTAATGGGTACAATTGTCTGATTTTTGCAATTGCTGCATTTTTAATGTTGTTAATATATGTACCTCAAATGGAGTTTATTATCTATAGTTATACCTAGATATTTAGCTGTTTTACTATAAGGGATTTCTACTCCGTCGTATTTAATTGGTTTAGCGTTTAGTTCTTTAATGCGGCTAGTTACGCTGAAGAGCCAAAAAAACTGGTACACATGCCTAATATCGTGTAGGACCCCCGCGAGCACGCAGAAGTGCCGCAAGACGCCATGGCATGGACTCGACTAATGTCTGAAGGTATGCAGTAGGCAATTCATACCATGAATCCTGCAGGGCAGTCCACAAATCCATAGGAGTGCGAGGCGGTGGGGATCTCTTCTGTACAGCACGTTGCAAGGCATCCCATATATGCTCAATAATGTTCATGTCTGGTGATTCAGGTGGCCAATGGAAGTGTCTAAAGTCAGAAAAGTGTTCCTGGAGCCACTTAGTAGCAACTCTCGACGTGTGGGGTGTCGCATTATCTTGCTGGAATTGTCCACGTCCGTCGGAATGCACAATGGACATGAATGGATTCTTACGTATCTGTCACCTAGCAGAGTCGTATCTATATGTATCAGGGGTCCTATTTCGCGCCAACTGCACACGCCCCATACCATGACAGAGCCTCCACCAGCTTGAACAGTCCCCTGTTGACATGTAGAGTCCATGGATTCATGAGGATGTCTCCATACCCATACACGTCCATCCGCCCGATACAATTGGAAACGAAACTCGTCAGACCAGGCAACGTGTTTCCAGTCATCAACAGTCTAATGGCTGTGTTGGCGAGCCCAGGCGAGACGTAAAGCTTTATGTCGTGCAGTCAACAACGGTACACGAGTGGGCCTTCGGATCCGAAAGCCCATATCAATGATGGTCCTTTGAATAGTTCGCACGCTGGCACTTGTTGATGCCCCAGCATTGAAATCTGCGCCAATTTGAGAAAGGGTTGCACATCTGTCACGTTTAATGATTCTCGTCAGTCGTCGTTTGTCCCGTTTGTTCACGATATTTTTCCGGCCGCAAGGATGTCAAAGATTTGATGTTTTACCGGATTCCCGATATTCACGGTACGCTCGTGAAATGGTCGTACGCGAAAATCCAAATTTTATCGCTACCTCGGAGATGCTATGTCCCATCTCTCGTGCGCCGACTATAACATCGCGTTCAAACTCACTTAAATCTTGATAACCTGCCATTGTAGCAGCAGTAACCGATCTAGCAACTTTGCCAGACACTTGTTGTCTTATATAGGCACTGCCGACCGCATCGCGTTACTCTGATTGGTTCCATACCTCTGGTATTTGCATACGCACGCCTATACCAGTTTTTTTTTTGGCTCTCCAGTGTATTAGCCGGGCGAGGGATTTTTCGGCGTTATTATTTTCCAGTGCTCGCACCACTGACCGAGTTCGTCCATTTGTAATTGTGTGAGCAAATGTAAGTAAGGCAGTGTTTTGTCTTTGACGTATATTAAGGTTTCGTCGGCATACATCTGGACTTTTGCATAAGTGTTGGGAATGTCTGCGGTATAAACATTGTATAGAAAAGGTGAAAGGGCGGATCCCTGTGGCACGCCTGCGGTGAGGGGGCGGGTAGAAGACTCAGAATTTTCCACTGAAACGTAAAATTCTCTGTTTGTAAAATAACTGTTTAGTAAATGGATATAACAGTCTATCGATTATTGTATATTTACGCGATGCGCACGCAGTAAATATTCTGTTTAATTATGAAACATTAAAAAAAATGTATTAAGTTGTAAGGTGGTAGAACATGGGACTTGGGGTATCTTTGTTTTCCCTATTCCAATTGACAGGGCCTGACTGCAAATATGGAAACTGTACCGAGCGAAACAAATCCCGGCATTATCTGTTGAATATTGAGTGGGCTGTCTCCTCCCAGCCCACAGCATCGTCCCACTGTTTGGCCTGCAGACTGGTCAATGCACTCAAAGTGACACACTACTGTTGTTACTCCGCGAATTAAACTGAACCAGCTGTACTTTCGACTCTGCCAATATATCCGAGGCTGTGCCGGTACGAGCTTACATTGAAATATACACTAAAGGAAGATAATTTATTTAACACGTAGATTTAAAATAAAAAGTAAATAAATCGCCCACCCAGGTCGAATTCCGTGGCTCTTGAAATGCGCTACATACGCTGGCAAGATGTTTGCTTAAAAACCTACAGGATCTTCAACAGTGCCATTAATTATGCACGTGTTTGTCTAGAAGATTTATGTGCATGCTTTTTAGAATGGTAACATTACGTTATGTATAAAACATACATTAATAAATTTAAATACGCAAAATATAGTCCACTCACATTTGCTTAGACTTTTCTGAAACCCTGTTTAAGTTCTACTTCCAGGATATTCCTCCGCCTCGTGCAAACAAAGCTCAACAACCTAGTCTAGGAAATTTCACCAAAGGGACAATGCACCGCATTCGTGCGCACTCAGTGTAAATCTCCAGAATGAGCCAAAAGTTCCATTCCCTTTCCCCTAATTAACACTACTCCATAGGAGTTTTTCTTGTTCCATGTGATTTTTTACTTGAATAAGGAGAATCCTCATTATATATTGAGAAATTCAAACGAATCCACCTCATATAGGCTGCAATGTCTGCTACACATCTGATTTGTCCGTATATATTTTGAAAACCTGTGACTCGTGAGGCGGTAGCAGTCAACTGGTTTGTACTGCAATTGGAAAGTTTACAACTTCTTGGTCAAAACTAGTTCCGACAGGATTGGGCACCAGTGAATTCTGCAATAGATGTTCGGGAATACCTATTTGATGTGTTCATAGACAAATGAATTGGAAATAGACAAATGGATTGGAAGAGGAGCACCAAATTTCCCAGCTCCTCTGCAATGAAGTCAAGATGCGACATCCTATGATAATGCGTTATGGGGTGTATGAAACAGGAAGATGTGGTACAACTGGGGAACTAACTACATGTGCTACCAACACGCCAGCCATGTTACGGAGAACTTCACATCGTTCCTGGAGGCGAATATTTCTGTGCTATGCACAAGGACAGATCGCCTGGAGTAAATAGAGCTGCCTTGTTGGCGATATTCGCAAACTAGTGTACAGCAGTAAGGTAGGCTGTGGGATTGTCGGTAGAGTGCGTAGTTACTGGGTGTGAAGAGCAAGTGTGTTGGACAGGTTAGTGTACAACAGTGAGGTAGGTCTTGGAATTGTCTGTAGAGCACGGAGTTACTGGGTGTGAAGAGCGAGTGTGTTGGCATATGCGAGGTGCGGTATCATGCCGGCCATCGCTCGTCATTAGCAGTATTAGAAGAGATGACCCCAAGGCGAAGAGAGCTACGACATATTGTACTGGCACCCACAGTTCACACTTCAACTGGAGTCACAATACCCCGANCCCAAGGCGAAGAGAGCTACGACATATTGTACTGGCACCCACAGTTCACACTTCAACTGGAGTCACAATACCCCGACGAACCCCACACGACAATCCTGGTTCGGATACAGCAATCCCCAAAAATGGCGTTTCCGAGACAAAACGAAAACTTCTTATTTGATTAATAAGCAGGACTTTGGATTTCTTGAATTTTTTTTTTAACATTTAAGTAAGTAATGTCTAACTAAATACTTTACTATAGTGTTACAAAATACACCAATGCATTNTTTTTTTTTTAACATTTAAGTAAGTAATGTCTAACTAAATACTTTACTATAGTGTTACAAAATACACCAATGCATTGTTTTCCCACACGGTACATAAATCTTACATTTCTGACAATGTTGATTTTGTGTGTGCTACTTTTTATGTACTGTTTGTTCATAGTGAAATGAGAACTTTCAAAATCAACCTTTGGGAAAAAATAACTCCTCATAAGAACGTGTATACTATAGCATGCACTGGCCTGTGCTGCCAGTTCAGTTTGCGGAGAGTTAAGGAAAACCACTCCAAGTCATGAGTATTGCAAATATGCTTGAATTTACGGCGAATCAAGATTGCAAATTAGCGTACGAACTGACCACATTAATCAAACATTTAGGTTGCCATCAATTTCACAATTTTTCTTGACAGGCGGCTAACATGTGGCAGAAGAATACAGAATAGGGGAGAAGTAGATCTAGGGCAGGGCATTAGTGCGTGAACAGCCAGTGAGTTGCTCGTGTGCTCCACTGGCAGCCACTCTGCGTGTACGGCGGCGTCGAGAAGGTGCACTGTTATACACGGCAGTGAGTGTACAGCCCACGCACACATCTAGGGTACATGTTTAGCACGGGAGCGTTGCAGCGCCGCCCGCCCACTCCCGCGCGCGCCTTCACACCAGCGACAACTGCATTGAACTGTCCGCGGCAGAGGGTAGTCCGAGGTCCTGGGTAGGGGCGTCTCAGGACTGGACCCAGGCACGCAGGGAAGGGTCTATTACAAGGACACATACTCGCCGCGGATGGGGCTTGGGTGTCTTATGTGACGGGAGCGGCTTCAACACCGTAATAGCCCTCCGACAGAAAAGAATTGCAAAAACTACATGCAATTTGTGAAGTAGATAAGAGGATGGGAAGCATCANTAATAGCCCTCCGACAGAAAAGAATTGCAAAAACTACATGCAATTTGTGAAGTAGATAAGAGGATGGGAAGCATCATCGAGTCAAATGAGGAACTGGGAGGGAGGACTTGGTTCGCGCGATAATTATTTTGCCACAAGTTGCGTCATCCCNTAATAGCCCTCCGACAGAAAAGAATTGCAAAAACTACATGCAATTTGTGAAGTAGATAAGAGGATGGGAAGCATCGAGTCAAATGAGGAACTGGGAGGGAGGACTTGGTTCGCGCGATAATTATTTTGCCACAAGTTGCGTCATCCCNCATCGAGTCAAATGAGGAACTGGGAGGGAGGACTTGGTTCGCGCGATAATTATTTTGCCACAAGTTGCGTCATCCCCTACAAACGTCCACGCAGATCAATACGGTTACTAACAAGTTAAACATTTCATAAAATATATTGTTACATGAAAACGTATTCTGTTAACAAAAAAAAACTTATGCATAAATTATATAATCTACACATCACGTTCCGCGCATGGAGAAATACAACTAATGAATTACGTAAGTAGGCATGGTTTAACGTCTCGTCGACAGCGAGGTCATTAGAGAGGGGGCAAGTTGCTTAGAGAAACAGGAACAAGGAAGGAATCTACCATGGCCTGTAGTAAAGTTTATTCTACTCATGTTAGGAACAAAACGAGTTTTCTTATGGGAGAGTTTTGCATAAGGTACATTTTCGCCGCTAGGTGCGCAGTGTTCCAAAGAGGTCACCTATAATTAACATCTTAAGTTACGTGAATAATAAAAGAGAATTATTTTACTTAGTTACGTAGTTATTTCATATTTTATTTGTGATTATTGCAATTATTTTGTTTCTTAACGTGGAAAAGAGAAAATCCGGTACACATGCGACACTAAAATGACAAAAAATGTTAGTTGCCAAACTAAAAGCATTGGGTTTCCCAACCTGATTAGAATAAACCTTACCTGTAGTAAGGAACCGACACAGCACTCGCCTGGATGGTTTTGGGGAAGCAATGGCAAACAGAAATCAAATTGGCCGGACCGCATTTCGAACCCAGGTCCTTCTGAATTCGACTCCCGTGGGCTACCACTGCGCCATCTCGCTCGCTGTAAATGAATTAACGTGTATTTGCTATGTTCTGAGCAGTATATGTAAACTTAGTTTCTGACACGGCTTGCGCCAAAGTGACGTCATTGAACTCTGTGTGATACGGCCACGTCCACCGATACAGCTGTCTGTCAATATGTCTTAAAGCGTGACTTTCTGTTCTTTCAGCCACTGATCGGGTGTTGCCACAGCTTAATTTTTATCACTATCTCAAATGATAAAGCTGAATTGCGAAATTTACGTCGATCTGTTAAATAAAGACGAGAGGAGAGCGGTATATTACAGAGACGAAGCAGCCGCTTATACCGCGAACTCGAGGCGCACGCGACAATAGGCTGTTCACGGTCAAGTGAGCACCTTTAGACAACCTAGTTACTTCTTCATTTCAGCCATATTTAACCCCTTAACCACCTTTTTAAATAAATATTGCCATGTAAGTAATAAACGCAGGGTGTATATTCCACAGCACTACGCAGAGTGTATATTCCACAGCACTCGGAAGTTAAAATCTAAGGCTAAAATAAAATTTATTTATTTACTATACAGGCTGCATCTAAATTCGACAGACAAATTTCGGCTGCACATTAATCACGGAAAAGGAGAAAACACATATACAGTACGACCTATGGCCTAAAGTGAATTCTAAGGGCGGTTAAGTTTTTTGAAGTTGGACCTGAAACACGTGTTCATACAGCGCCACAGTTATGTACCTACCTATATATATATAGTATATATATGTATATATAATCCATTCACGGTATATTCGATACTTTTGAAAAGAACCTTTGAAAAATCATCCTAGAAGTTACATGTTCAATTGGTCATAAAAAAATTGTATATGGAAAAAGGTTTTGTCTTGCTTTTAGCACTGAAGCACTATATAAATTGGTTGTTTTAAGTTTTAAGTATATTTTTTCAATAAATTATAATAATTTGTTAAAAGTCCGTACGAATTAACAACGGATTTTGAAGGGACATGTTGGTTATAGCTGAAAAGAAATAGTTCGTGGGTTAAATATTAATATGTATAAATTTAATGCCGTAATTGTAAAGTTATTATTGCTAAACTATGTATTGACATTTTTACGTAGCACTCATGGGTAAAGATTTCACTGTTATTAATTGAAATTAAATAAATTTCAGTGTCCGTCCAGCGGACTCATACACTCCCTCTTGTCCGATTGGGCATGTTTTTTTTCTTCAGAAGTATAACCACTCCATATTGGATATTGGAGACGCTGAATTGTGGTTATAAAACTAACGTAACACATCCTTTCTACTTATAAGATAATTCTAGGTTAAGATGTAATTTTAGTATTAGCGTTGTTATTTCCGCAGTTTATCTTTGTAAGTTTTAAATAAACTTGCAAAATATAGAAAGGCATTTGAATATTTCCGTTACGTAATTCCCTTCGCAATTCTTAACAGAAAAAAATATTTTAAAAGAATGAAAAGGAATCGATTTTTGGTCAATACTGGTAATCTTCGAAAGCTTTTTGTGGAGCGTAAGAGATAGCAGCACATTAGCGTTGCAAGAACTCATGGTTTACAATCGGCACACTTACACGTCTTTGCGCCGCACGTAGTGTTGTTTTGATGTTGTTGCAATGAAGAAGTGCGACAGTTTCTTGATGGAAAAGCTATGTACCTACACTGCAGGTTTCAAAATGAAAGTGATTTTGTTCGCTGAAGAGTTTGGAAATCGAGCCGCGGGCCGTGAATTCGTAGTAAATGAAACGTTAGTGCGGGGCTGGAGGAATTTTTCTCACTTATAAGTCGCACCCCGAGTTTTCAATAAATTTTTTAAAATAAAATGTGCGTCTTATATGCGATAAAATACGGTACCATTTATCACAGTGAAACCTTTAACCTAAAAGCTACTTCCAAAAGTTTATTATGTAAAATTTAACTTTTTCCTTACACCAAACATGTAAATAAATCTGAATACAAGANCGGGGCTGGAGGAATTTTTCTCACTTATAAGTCGCACCCCGAGTTTTCAATAAATTTTTTTAAATAAAATGTGCGTCTTATATGCGATAAAATACGGTACCATTTATCACAGTGAAACCTTTAACCTGAAAGCTACTTCCAAAAGTTTATTATGTAAAATTTAACTTTTTCCTTACACCAAACATGTAAATAAATTGAATACAAGTAAACTTTAATTAAATTATATAATTTTGTCAAGGCTATATATGAAGTTAGATGGAAAAACATACATAATGAATATTTTGCTAAATTGGTTAGCATTTTTTTTTAGACATTTGGAGAATTTTATTAAAGTTATACTGTCAATTCTAATGTACCGTAACAAAGAGTTCAAAAATAAATTTTGGTAGTTCCCACATGGACACCGTTAGCAAAATATTTGACAGTTCCCACCTGGTTCTGTTTTTGTTTACAAAACGTTTGACAGGTGTCACATGGCAATGTTTTGTTTACATACTGCGGAAGGATACATAATCGGNTGAAGTTGGACCTGAAGCTAGTTTATTACTATTATATATCTGGAATCTTCCCCTCCCTTTGACAGCCGTAAGAGTGTGTTATTGAAAGATGTGCGTGTTGCCTACCCACCAGGTATTCGTAAGTATTATACTGAAATTAAAACGCGAGCTGAACAAGAGTCCTGGTACTGGTCATATATCTTGGAAGAGCAGGTAATCTGAGAACACAGCGCGGGATTATCACTAATAACTGACAGGAAAATATTTACTTTCTATAGGTTCAGCACTGCGAAAGCGAATCAGTTTTCCAACTATTTATGAAGTAATAGTGAAAGCAGAGACGATAGTTTGTACAAACATGGACACACGCCACTGCAAACACTTCGTTGTAGTCTCAGAAAACAGACTAGGTCAGATCAAATAACTTAGATTAAAAAACATAAAATTAATATGAATGGACGAGACGAAGTTAGCTGTAGTCGACAAAAATGTAACATACATAATTCCACGAGGAAATTAAATCGGAAAACACAAGACAGAAAGGCACAAAACAACGTAATTGCGAGCAGGAATGCAGTCGGATGAAGCAGAAAAACGACATAACACAACCGGAATTTGTTGCCAAACAACAAGTATGCAATATACTAAATTACCTGGTATGTTTGTGAGATTACAACGGCGCATGTCCATAGTTGTCTACCCCTATAGCAAGAATCATTGAAACAACATAGAGGCGATAGTGATTGCAGTGTCGACAGCAGTGGATGTTTGTATGTGTAAGAGGGAGGAGTGGTGGCCAGGGACAATGTTCTCTGTTATTCTCTTCACAATGTGGCACATTGTCATCACAGACTCAAGATAAGGTCGTATTCTGCGCATGTACCCGACATTCATCTACCCCAAAGTAAATAACTGTCAAAGTCACATGGTCAACAGTGATCAAAGTGTTAGTTTATATTTTAATTTTTAAATGACAAGCACTTTTATATGAATAAAATACTTTTACCAATTTGAACTTAACCAATCTGCATCATAAACTGGTTAGAGGAAGTACACATATCAAGGCATTTGTTTACAAATCAGTTTTCTAACCTGACATCCAATCCACGCCGTTTTCGCTAAACGTGTTGGCAGGTGAGCAGTTCAATGTTGGGACACGGAGATTGTTTGTGCGCAGCCAGCGAGATCGCTCTACCTCATCTTTAGTCTATGGTTGTTACACGACCAGACCCCGGACTGTGTAGTGTATTGTAGGACTAGTCCTTGTGACGTTGCACAAGCTCGGTGGTGTTGGGAGGGGTAGAGGAAGTAAAGCAGGTGGTAACTGTGCAGCGCTCCAGCCAGCAGGTAACGGTACCAGTACACACAACCTGACACCACGCGGCTGTAATTTACTGGGTTACACGACCAGACATCGAACTGTTTAGTGTATAGTAGGATTAGTCCTTGTGACGTTGCACAAGCTCGGGGGTGTTGGGAGAGGTAGAGGGAAGTTTCTGAATAATTTTGTCCTTCCTTCAGTTCCCTGCTGCGTCTTTCTATTTCTTGCTGTCAATTATTTCATAATATCTGGTACTTTCCTTTATACCATTATTATTTTTTACAGATGGAAGTGGTGCCTTTTATAACGGATTTTTACCTTCTATTGCGTTCTTTTTCTTCTGTCTCTGACTTTGTAAAAGTAATCTCCACTGCTTACGTTTTACCTGTTGTTCACTTGTATAGGCTTGACTGTTTTATTTCGTTTTTCTTAAAATATTGTATTCTTTCCTGTTATTTGCGCTTTTCTCTTCCTGCAGGATTTTGCTTAAGTTTCTCTTACCTTTTCTTTCTGGTTCTCTTTTTTTTCCCCCCAATTTGTCTTCACGGTCTGTAGTTTTAGTACCTTTTTTCTTCACGATTTACCTGAAACAGTCCAGTAACCCCAATCCTTGCACATACAAGGTATAGTAAATACATTAAGTTCTGCCGAATTGTGTATTGTTAACATCTGTTTCGTTGTTTTTACTCAACACGTTTTAAAAGACAAACTAAAGTGCTAAGCTTGGAGATTTTAGACCATAATGTAACCATATTACTTTTATGATATTGATTTACGCATGGGTGAATAACCGTAAGAATCATTTCTCTGGTGCATAGATCATTTCTCTGTCATTTTAAATACAAAGGAATGACTCGAGAGGAATAATAAAATATAAGGTTATTAATTCAAAATTCTAAGTCAAACCTTTTAATGCTCATGAGCCCACATATATTGTAATCAATTATTGCAAAGGAGCATCTAATGTCACAACAGAATATTGATATAATAATATTAACTAAATAATTCTAACCAGAGGAATCACAGCATGAAGTGTGACAGTAAAATATATCATAACCTTCCAACTAAATTAAGGCCGTGTCCGAAATGATAAATTCATTATTTTGTAATTTGTCGTCATTTCGTAAGTTTCAATTCAGACATTGTCGACAGTCACTTGTTTAGCACTCGCGGCAACGCATTTTTACATTAACAGTGAAAATTATTTTTATCTAAATTGAATGCTTAAAACGGACGTGATATTTTTACAATAATCACTGGAATTATACGAATATGTTAATACATAAGAAAATAAATTATGCATTAATGACTTCCCCTAAAATGTTTTTGTTGCGAAATATATAAACAAAGCACAACACTTACTAGCTTTTTAAAACATACCTGTGTATTTTATGAACAGTTATTTGTTTTAAAAACGTTTTAATTAGGCATTCGCATGTCTTTTGAATGTCAAATTCAACATGGCACTGATTTTATCATTTTGTATTTTTGCAAAAATCCGCTAGATACAAAATACGAAATACCAAATACGTCACCATTTTTGTATACAAAATCGGGTCACGTCATCATTTTGTCAACAAAATCTGCCGTTTCGAACCCGGCCCAAGAGACAATATGTTGAATGGATGGAAACTGCTATTTACACAGGGTTGCAAATAACAAGAGCAAAATTCTCCATCAGCAAGTCAGTGATGTTAGCACCCTTTCATTCAGTCCTGTTAACATTTCACGGAAAAGAGGAATCACTCGGTCATTCAGGGGTCTTAATTTAAAATTAGTCTTAACCTCCTATATTTTTTCAAGAAAATACATTGTATACCTCTTAAATATAAGTTACTTATAGAAAACATAGCAATATTATAGTAGCAACGTTAAATATTACCTTTCATAACTACTTGCTTAACATGTAGATGCGTTTAAAGGACTGCCCAGAGGAATGACATATTTGGATCAAACTGTATTTTAATATAGTAAAACAAAGTTAGTTTGAAAGTTCTTTACAATTAACCATACCGAAAAAAAAAATGTTTTATGTATCAACTTGTTTATTTATTAGCTTGTAGGGACATCATGTTTCACNTCAACTTGTTTATTTATTAGCTTGTAGGGACATCATGTTTCACAGTTTCCAGCCATTCACTCAGGTATAAAACGCTTATGATACATAAAATATTTAGAAAATAACTTTTAAAAAAAGTCATAGATATGGTGATTTTTCAAAGGTTTGATTCAAAAAGTGTGAAGAAATCACGAATGGACTATAATNAAAAAAAGTCATAGATATGGTGATTTTTCAAAGGTTTGATTCAAAAAGTGTGAAGAAATCACGAATGGACTATAATGAGCGTGTGTTGACATAGTAGCAGTATATAATAGTACAATGTGTGTTGTATTTATATAGCATAGGCGCAGAGTATAGAGGGACGGGGTGAGGGAGCCGTCTCCGCCTACACTTCTCGGCCAGCAGAGGGTCTTCCCGTCCCGTCCCTTCCCTTCCCTTCCCTTCCCTTACTAAGAGTTTACATGAGGTGGTCGGCAACTACTTCCGATAACACAAATATTCAGGAGCAGAACATTTATATTGTACTTAAATGTTTAATAGTAACATGTTTAAGTAAAAAAATGTGGGTTACTATTAAAACGAACGTGGATATTATATAGTCACAGAAAGTTTGGCATCTGCCCCTTCTTGAAACACGGAAGTCGGCGCCGATGAATCATTACAGAGCCCTTGTCGACCGCTTATTTTGTAATCTTGGTGTTAAAAACACCGAACGAAACTTCATGCAACCAAACAACAAAACGGTAAAACAAGAAAATCTGTTTATATGTAAACAACGATAGGCTGTGTTCGCTGTCTGTTCGGCGTTTTCGCCTTAAATTGCCAACTTGATTTTCTCATCCGTATATAGGCCTATTGTTTTCAGAAAATGCTCTAGTGGCGAAATTTCATATTTGAGTCGAAACGTTATTTATTTCTGTAAAAATCTGGCGGCTAAAATAAAAAATATGCGTGCTCATCTCTCCGCCCCCACCACCCTTTTTATTTTCGATGTTCACGTCCTCTGCGACTTGCCCAGAATATGGATGGACCAAAGTTACTTTCATGTAACGCGTTCCATCGTTCCAGTTCCAAGTAAGTAACACGTTCCAGCATCATGTTGTTTTTGTAACAGGTTACTGTGAAACATTTCTCGCCTGTCCAGAAGTTCCGGGAAATAACCTTTACGTTGTTCAATGTTCCTAAGCTTGCCGTTCCAAAAAATAACTTTTACGCATGCGCACTGTGCAAGTGCTGGGTGGCGCGAGTTACACGCTCCTTGTTTTAAATCGCATGAAACAAGGAACGTGTTACTCGCGTAGTAACGTGTTACAGAAACGGAACAGCGTTATTTTAACCGCAAAGTTAAATAACTCCCATTCCTAGTCCAGATGTCTGCCGGCCACTAGAGGTATTCTTCTACGACGTTGGTCATCGCATACGTGTCGCGTATAGGCTGTTCATGGTAACGTGGGCACTTCTGAGAGCCCTCTCATTTCGAATAATAGTCAAATATATTTTATTTTAGCCTTAGACGTTAACTTCAGAGTGCGGTGTTTATTGCATACATGTTAATATTTATTTTAAAATGTGGTTAAGGGATAAGAAATGGCTGAAAGAAAAAAGTAAATAGGGTCTCAAAAGTGCTCACTATTACGTGAACAACTTACAGCACGCATCCTCAACGTGAAAAAAAAAACTGTATTTTCTAAATACAAAAAATTACGTCTAAACTGTGTTATTTACTTCATAAAACACTACTCCAAAATTAAGTTAATTTCTAGTCGCGTGATTATTCGAACTGCGAACCACACTTGTCGATGTACACGTTGTGCCCAGAGCAAGCCCAACAGGATCAAACAAGTGCACAGTGTTGTGG
>NQII01001401.1:841411-881497 GCA_002778355.1 Clitarchus hookeri
GGGGGGGGGGCAGGGGGACATGGAGATAACAGAGAGAGGTCAAGGTCAGGCCACTGGCGGAAACTCCCGCCAGCCAAGACTTTGTGTGGATGCGACACGCTGGCTGGGTCTACAACACGAGCGTCCTTCAATAAAAACAACCGTTACACGCACCTGTGCGTTGCCACCTTCGCCAGAGATGCACGCCCTCATTAAGTAAGACTAAGTACTACTTAAGTAAGACTAAGTACTACATCATATATCTTAATTTGTTTACCATGCTCCACAAAACATATACAGCTATTTTATCCACGTACTATACATGTACTGTATATAAATTAAACCTACCAACCTCGGTTGCAGGTTAAAAACATATACGCCCTATGGTCTAAAGTGAATCATAAGGGCGTTACACGTTTTTGAAGTTGAACCTGAAACGCTAGTTTATTGCGAATATTAGGAAAAATATTTCAGATGGATGAGTGAGTGTGAGGATAATGGGTAACTGAACAAAGATCAGCCAGCACCACAAATCCTGTCTGTCGCAGTCATCAAATTATTCCATGTAAATAATTATGGTAACTACCCGTATTTCGAACTAGCCTCCATGACACTGTAGCATATTTAGGATTTAAATGATGGATTATTAATCCGCGTGTCACAATTAACGAAAAAGCGTGTAAATATCCTAAACCTCGCAGTTTTCGAGGAATTCGTGCTTTACTTTCAAAATATGTTCTTATCAATACCAGGCAGGTAGGCAACACGCAACACACCCAATAACGCACAGTTGCAGCTATGAAAGGAAGGGGGAGATTCCAGAGAAAGGTACATCACTGTGGCAGTGTAATAAACTAGATGCTGCAGGTCCCACTTCAAACACGTGAACCGCCCTAAGCAGACACTTCAACACATACATAATGCATGTGTTTTCCAATTATTTTTTCTTGATTAACAAGCGGCCCAAGTTTGTCTGTCGGATGTAGATATGACCTGTATCATTCACTCAATTGCAATCCTCTGTGGAAATAATAAACTGCTACTGAGTATGTAATTACATAAATACAATTAATAAACATAGAACCTCAAGTCGGCCCAGTTTAAATCGAATCCCCGGACAACCCGAACCGATTTATAAGAACAAAGAAATAGATAAAAATATATGAAGATTAAAAAGCTTTATAAGTTACTTTTCCAAGAAATAGACACTACTATACTTGTATCTGTTATGTAAGAAAGGGTTTGTAATCTGTAAATATGTTTCAAGCGTGATTTGTTTAGTATAAAAGAAATTTCTGCAAGTATGATGTCTAATTGATTTTTCCCACATTCTCCAGTTAACACGGATTTCGTTTCCCCGGATCGACTCCGGTCCCAATGGATTCGAATTAAGGCTCCCGCCTACCTGGCGCTTGAACTGCGCCGCAGTGAGTTTGAAATATTCGTTTTACCACGAAACTATTAAACGTGCGTCCAATGTGCTGATATACGAAAAGAACATACACCTCAAAGGAGGGCTGTTGAGTGCTTTCAAAATGTCACGCAGGTTAGAAACGCCATTTTAGAGTACTCAAAAATGGCTAAAGAAATGTATTTTCAAAGCGGTGTAGCTCAAAATATTTGCGTCAGATACATACTCGAGGACCCTGCGCTTAACCTTCCTACAGACTTCCCAACAATAAAATAATAGGGTCACAGCTGAAAGTCCCACAGGCACACGCAGTGCGACGAGAACACTGCGCGCCAGTTCAGAACCTTGAGCTCAGCGGCGATGGTGCACTTGATGCGCGTGGCAGTGTCGCCCTTATCGTTTATCGGTCTCAAACGCGGAAAATAGCTACAGGTAGGCGGGAGCCTTAAGGCCCCCCTCTACCTGGAACTTTTTCCCACGTTTAGGCTGAGAAGCGCGGGAGCGATAAGGGTGACATTGCCACGCGCATCAAGTACGCCATCGCCGCTAAGCGCAAGGCTCTGAACTGGCGTGCAGTGTTCTCGTCTTGCTGCGTGTACCTATGGGACTTTCAGCGGTGACCATATAATTTTATTAGTGGGAAGTCTTTAGGAAGGTTCAATGCAGGCCCCTATAGTAGTTTTGCATGTATCTGGTGCGTGCATTTTGAGCTACAGCGCCTTGGAAAGGCCGTTTTTAGCGGTTTTGGAGTACTCTGAATTGATGTTTCTAACGTACGTGATATTTTGAAAGTACTTAACAGCTCTCGTCTGAAGTGTGTGTTCTTTTCGTAGACCAGCACGTTGGACGCACGCTTAATAGTTTCGTTGAAAAACGTGTATTTCG
Source organism: Clitarchus hookeri (assembly GCA_002778355.1). Taxonomy (NCBI): domain Eukaryota; kingdom Metazoa; phylum Arthropoda; class Insecta; order Phasmatodea; family Phasmatidae; genus Clitarchus; species Clitarchus hookeri. The sequence goes on from NQII01001401.1 coordinate 843,687, forward strand.
AACACACTGCAACGCAGTTCAAGCGCCAGGTAGACGGGCTCCTTAACGAGGTTCTACTGTACTTAGTCCTGGTATTGCCCATTTCATATCAGTGGGGTAAAATCTGACTGACAATGTGACCAACCTACACACTATGCATGCTCTCGTTTGTAAAGTATGTTATCAGCTGATGAATTGCTGCGGGATGAATGTTGTTACGTAGCGATTTTGATGGCGGCTTCGAAGAAAATAATACTCAGAACTAAAAGTTGTAATTCAAAATTTTAATTATACTTACATTTATGGTTAAACTATGTATATTAAGCAATTATTTTGGCTTTTAGTGAATTGATTTAAAACCTGTTTAGCAATTATGACAGCATGTCGACACGTACGAACAGTAAATGTTTCCAGCCAATGGCTAGCCATGTTTCCAGTTTCCACCTCGGTGAACGCCGCTGTGCATGTGCTTTTTTCCCATCGTGTTTATACGAGTATCTTGTTGGTGTTGTCGGAATATTCTATCGGTAGGTAATTATTTGTTTATTTGTTTTCTTTAATTATAGTTGGTTATACGTACCGTTGTAGTGCATTTTCTTGAGTGAAATGTAATATTAATCGACACGTGTTTATCGCTTTGTAGAAATGAGTGTTCCACCATTTATCTTAACCGCTGTCCGCAATGAAGCGACACGAATATAATTTACGTTTCTAAGTTTAAGTTTGTTGGTTTCAGGAAACGTGCGCAGTGTTGGTTTTACTGAATGGCTCTGCAAATAAATTATTTAATGTTAATGACGAACAAAAGCGATTTTACGAACAGTAAGTTTGCGTGTTTTGTAAATAATGTATTTGTAACCCGTTACTGTAACTGTTGAAATGCGCGTGACCTGAAAAAACCGCACTTTCAACACTTCTGTAGTGTGTAAATAATATTTGTTTATTTGCCTATATCGTAAATTCAACGAGTGTAAGGTTAACCTCGGTCAAAGTGTGCGTGTGTGTATTGCTGCATCTGTACGAATACGAACAGCGACGTACAGTGGCTCTCATTAATATTCCGCCACCGATTATTATAGCATTTTCATGCCTTTTCGTTAAATTATAAATAAATATAAACACAAAACAAAATGCACAATCATTTTTGTGTGCTTTAAAAGAAATATAGCGGTAACTAAAGGAAATGAGCAATGCAACTTAAACAATACGAATTTTGCTTCCCATGCTGCAATAAGTACACCACTTTAACATTCGGCCAGCATCATTCAAACTCAAACATAATCCTCGGTGCAAAATAAACAAACAGTCTTTTAGTACCTGGTAGCATGGCCATTCTATTTAATTACTTCTCGCAGACGTTGCGGCATATTAGCAATTATTTTCCTGGTACATTCGGAGCCAATCTTACTACATTCTTCCTTGAGCCTTTTCTCTAATTCTCTTGTGGACCTAATTGTAGTAGTCCTCAATCTTCTTTTGAGTTCATCCCACAGATTTTCTATGGGATTCAGTTCGGGTGATTGAGGAGGTGTGTTAATGATTTTGGGACAGTTATACAAAAGCCAGCTCTTGACAATGTACGACTTGTGTTTTGGATCATTATCTTGGTAGAACTTACAACGTAATCCTAATGCCCAGATTATCAGCACTCGTGTAGTTTTGCTTTCAGGATGTTGAGATGGTCTTCCTTTTTCATTGCTCCATTGACACGTACAGCCTCTCCAACACCTGCTGAAGATATACAGCCCCAGATCATAATACTACCTCCACTGTGTTTCACAGTAGGTTGTATGTTCCCAGGTTTTAGCTCCTCATTTGGCTTGCGCCATACTGTTACCCTGCCATCCGAACCAAACACATTCAATTTCGTCTCATCAACAAAAATAACATTATTCCACCAGCTTTCATATCTTTCAGCGTGGTCTTTATCGAACTTGAGTAGTTTTCTTCTATTCACCTCATTAATAAAAGGCTTCTTTTGAGGTATCCTGCCATTATATCCTGCTCTTTTGATAACTCGTACGGTTTCAGGATCGACGTTCTTTCCACATACATTGAGTACCTCCGTGGTAAGTTTGTAAGCACTAATGTTCGGATATTTCTTTATCTACATGATTACTAGACTTTCTTCTCTCTCGCTTAGTTTCTTTGGCTGTCTTTTTTGAGGCATCGAATCTATGGTCTTCCTTCTCAAAACCTTGTTGATATCTCCGACAGCGGACCTCGGCAGATTCAAGTGCTCCGCAAAAGTTATATTCCTACCCCTACGTCCCATTTGCCTGACTGACGCAGCCAACATAGCTACCCTATAGAACCTTTCAGCGCAGAGAGCGTGCTGGGAATGACACGAGGTACGAACGCAATGTGCATCATGCCTGTGTCACGCGTCCACCACAACTGGCCGAATATTAAAGTGACGTATTTATGCAACACGCAAGGACAAAATACTGTGTTTCATTTACTTGCACTGCTCATTTCAGTTATTGGCTACTGGTGCATTTCATTTAAAGCACAGTAGAATGATTGTGCAATATGTTTCATGTTTATCTTCATTTCTAATGTAACATAAAGCCATGAAACTGCGATAATTATCGGTGGAAGAATATTAATGTGAGCCACTGTATGTGTCGCGTTTTATCTTTTCATTAAAGTTAAAATTTTCGAAATTAATCGGAATTTTATTTCCGTACGAGCAAAATTTTCTACTACCCCATCAAAACAATATGCAACTCAAAATGTCACACACTTGTAAGAACCTCAAAACAATGCCGTCTTAGAAATAAGTTAAACTAAAAGCCCCCCTTCCCCCTTTTCTGCCACTGTCGCCTTTTTTTCCTCGAAATAAAATAAAAAGAACCCCAACAAACTTAACTTGGCAATTACAAAAATAAAACACGTTGGAATGCCAACCTGGCTATAATATCCTACATTGATTACTGGACGTCAGTTTGCTAACGTCAGCCTTTCAGTGCCTGTCATGAGCTACTTTTCTAGAACTGTCCAAATTTACCCCACTAACATTAAATGGACAATAGTGTACTCTCTGTATTATGTAACTTGGCAAGATTGACAGTTCGACGAAAGTTGCGCCAAATATTTACTTTTCGTTTATGTATCCTTTCGCCATCAGCTGGTGGGTCAAGCGGAGGCTGTATATTTTATTAANAACTTGGCAATTACAAAAATAAAACACGTTGGAATGCCAACCTGGCTATAATATCCTACATTGATTACTGGACGTAAGTTTGCTAACGTCAGCCTTTCACTGCCTGTCATGAGCTACTTTTCTAGAACTGTCCAAATTTACCCCACTAACATTAAATGGACAATAGTGTACTCTCTGTATTATGTAACTTGGCAAGATTGACAGTTCGACGAAAGTTGCACCAAATATTTACTTTTCGTTTATGTATCCTTTCGCCATCAGCTGGTGGGTCAAGCGGAGGCTGTATATTTTATTAANCCAAATATTTACTTTTCGTTTATGTATCCTTTCGCCATCAGCTGGTGGGTCAAGCGGAGGCTGTATATTTTATTAACACACTGTCAGCTAATCCACTTGCCATTGTACTACATATAATGCTAGGCAAATTTTAAGGTATTTATAGACTGAATCTGTCTACAAAAATTTGTAGGATATAAAAGTAAAAATAGAAAACCTTGCAAAAAATAAAATACTTAACTCTTTTTTTCAATTTATTACAGACACTGAATTTGGGTTAACATTTGCGAGACGGAATTGTAGTTCTCATCACACTTTAGATGTCTCAGCTAATACGTTAAGATTGGAAATAAAAGTAATTTAGGGAACTTGCTTGACAACGAACTTTCATTCGCCAGCAACTCACCAACGACTATTGTAAAGCAGTAATTCTGCTATTACGCATACTAAACACTTCGAGTTGGAAATATGTGGCGTGGAATAACGTAAGAATTGCATAAAAACTATCAACGCGCATCCCACTTTCTTCGTTTTATTAATACAGTATAGTACCAACCAGGAAACAAAAGGGAAATGGATTTTCAGGAGAACAACATGGCGTGTAATGGACGTAGATGTAACGATTACCGGCCCAATATAAATTACTCGTAATCAAAATCGCTTTAAACGGAAATATGTTACTTTAAAAACTATACAGAGCTGGCGGAAAAATAAAACCATTGGTATCTGATCGTAAATTTGTTATTTAGCACATGTCACGCTATGGCATGGCGGGGCGTGGTGTAAGCCGATCGCGTTACTCAACACATAGCACCACATTAGCCTGCCTCTTGATCCAGTCTTCTCAACAGTTGACTTTTCTCTAATTACTGGCTCGAAACAACACGAGTTTGAAATATGGTTCACNTTGATCCAGTCTTCTCAACAGTTGACTTTTCTCTAATTACTGGCTCGAAACAACACGAGTTTGAAATATGGTTCACCAAATTATTTGAAAACATAATTAAATGATACTCTGCGATATTTCTGTATGCTTTTGGAATTCATATCAAGCGTGTATGGAAGGTATGGATGGAGAGTGGGTATCTTGTGAAAAGAACTCCCAAGGTTTGAAGTCGTGTTTGTTTGAATACGGATCGTTTTAATGTACATTTAATTTTAAAAGCCTCTACATTACTACGAAGTTTAGTTTGTAACACAACTACAGCTGTTTTGTGACCACGTAAAATAAAATAAATTAATTAATCTAGGAACTCTTTCTTATCTGCGTATTTTGTGCTTGTCTGATGTGCGTCGACAGTGCAGTCAGAATAGCCAACGTAATATAATTTTTTTTCGTTCGTGCATCAGCTGATACAGGATTTTGTAAATGGCACGATGTTTGTTTCGTATACATCAAATTGCCACTCACCGACTGTCATGATCTTGCCAGTTATATAAGACATAGTAAATAAGAGATAGTAAATAAGTGGAGGTGCAGCAACGAGTCAGGTCTCAGCTCCGACGCCAGGTCGACCACACCAGTCCGTGAGAAAGCCAATGTCTCCCACTCGAGTTCGCCAGAACACTCACCACACGCACGCACGCACGCGCACAGACCAGACACACACACACACACACACACACACATACGTCATACGCGGGATGGGCGAGGACTGCATTTGTACTGTTACAAGACGCCAGAGCCGAGTATCAGAGTTCGAGAGGGACGGACGTCTTAATAACGTAAAATATATATACATATTTGATTTTTAATTTATTCATACAGCTATTATTTACAATACTAAACGTCCTATCTCCGCTATTACTATCGCTATTCTCAGTGAGCGCAATATTTAATGTCTACCTCAATTCTAATTATTAAAGACCTTATCACCGTCTCTATATTGGATAGTCATTTCATTCCACTCATTTACACATTCGATCGGTCTATTTCCATCATTCCAAATGTCTTGCACTCACACATCCAGTCCAGTAGCCCCGCCCGTCAGTCTCACTCTCCTCTGTACCGATGCTCGCAGTCCGCAGACTTCACTCTCGCCGCCACTTGACGCTCTGCTGGCTCGCTGCTTCGCTGTCTTCGCACAATCCTCCAAACTCTAGAAGCCCGTCGCGGCTTAAATAGTCTCTTTTGCCCGATCCAAAAGGTTTGCAGAAGTAAAATCATTATAAAAAAAACGCACTCGCCTTTACTTGTGCGGCAAAAAGTATCGTTTGATATGTTATTCCAAAGAACCCTCCGCGACTGCTTGCATGCAGACTCAGGTATAGGCTGTTCACAGTAAAGTGAGCACTTTTGAAGCTCTTGTTACTTTTTCCTTTAAGCCACATTTTATCCTTTAACCACTTTTTTTTAAATTAAATATTGGCCATGTAAGCGATAAACACAGTGCGTGTATTATACACCGCACTCGGAAGTTGTCTAAGGCTAAAATAAAATATGTTTATTGACTATTATTCCAAATGAGAGGGCTTTCAAAAGTACTCACTTAGCCGTGAATAGCCTATAGCAGGTCTCGTAGAAGCTTCCGCCCGAGTTAGTACGGGAAAGTTATCGTGGCTTGCAGGTTTAACAGTGCACTATTAGCCAATCCCATTCACGTTGTTTATGATAGCGCTAGAGGAAAAAGTTGTCAGTTGTTGTAACACGCAGAGCCAGGGTTCGCGGTGGCTGAGCGGTTAGACTGCTCGCCTCCCACCCCGGCGAACAGGGTTCAATCCCCGCCGGGTCACTCCAAGACTTTCGCAAGTGAGGATCGTGCCGGAAGATGCTACTGGTCGGCGGGTTTTCTCGAGAATCTCCCGTTTCATCCAGCCTTGCATTCCGCGGCTGCTCCATTCTCACCTCATTTCATCCTCACTGGCTCTCAAGAGCCGCCCAAATCTCTCCTCTACATGGAAAGTGGCTACTGCGCAGAGATTTATTTCAAAAGCACTTACTGAACCGCGGAAGTCCTACATCAAGATGTGGGGTATCGCCGCCTGTAGACGGCGCGTGTTTGATATAACGACAGGTCGTATTAACGCGTGGTAACAAGGGACCTAACTAACGACAAACTTCAGGTCATTTAATACACTTACCGTAATGAGAGCCCGGAACAGGAGAAAGGGAGGGGTACACTTCTGCAACTGCTTCCCCGTCGTAAATGACCTCTCCCTAGACGCCATCTTCATCATACTCGGGCTGTTACCACAGCAACGCAAGGCGACGGCAGCACGACACTTACCACTCGCCAACTATAGTCCGTCCACGATTACTTCTCACTTTTTCTGAAGCTTTGCTTAAGTTATACTCCTAGGATATTTCTCCACCTCATACTAACAACGCTTAACTAAGTATAGGAAATTACACCAAGGGGACAACGCACCACNAGCTTAACTAAGTATAGAAAATTACACCAAGGGGACAACGCACCACATTCTTGCGCACTCAGTGTAATAACAATTTGCAATAACTATTTATTACTACGCATTACCAACACATCCATTTTCTCCAAATAAAATATTATAGTTTATAGATAAAATAAAANACGATTACTTCTCACTTTTTCTGAAGCTTTGCTTAAGTTATACTCCTAGGATATTTCTCCACCTCATACTAACAACGCTTAACTAAGTATAGGAAATTACACCAAGGGGACAACGCACCACATTCTTGCGCACTCAGTGTAATAACAATTTGCAAGAACTATTTATTACTACGCATTACCAACACATCCATTTTCTCCAAATAAAATATTATAGTTTATAGATAAAATAAAAATAAAATTTTTATTTACCCAAAAATAAGGTACTTTTATGTTAACGCGCGTATAAAACGCTTGTGATACACGACATATTTAGGAAACAACAAGCACGTCATAAATGGGGTGATTTTTCAAAGGTTTAACGGTGAATAGACTATGTCCGTCTTGACTTGTTCTCGTCGCTGCTTACTTCGCCAGCACTAATGTCTCAACTCCCCTACTTACTGACGGATAAAGGCTGTTCACGGTAAAGTGAGCACTTTTGAGGTCTTAGTTACTTTTTCTTTCCAGCCATATTGTATCCTTTAACCACCTTTTTTAAATAAATACTGCCATGAAAAAATTAAACACAGTGNTAAATAAATACTGCCATGAAAAAATTAAACACAGTGTGTGCATTCCACCGTACTCGGAAGTTATCGTCTAGGGTTACAATTAAGTATATTTATTGACAATTTTTTCAAATGAAAGGGCTTTCAAAAGTGCTCACTTTACCGTTAACAGCCTATATACGATTTATTTTCCACGATGANCGGTAAAGTGAGCACTTTTGAGGTCTTAGTTACTTTTTCTTTCCAGCCATATTGTATCCTTTAACCACCTTTTTTAAATAAATACTGCCATGAAAAAATTAAACACAGTGTGTGCATTCCACCGTACTCGGAAGTTATCGTCTAGGGTTACAATTAAGTATATTTATTGACAACTTTTTCAAATGAAAGGGCTTTCAAAAGTGCTCACTTTACCGTTAACAGCCTATATACGATTTATTTTCCACGATGAGGAAAATCGGGGTGTGGTTGTGTTGGGGATATGACTGTGGGTTTTACGTTAGTACGTCCGCGCTGGCAGTTAATATTGTCTTCGGGATGTGGGAATGAAATGAAAGTTAACGAAATGGACGCATAAACCAACAAACAGGTCTAGGAGACAACTTCAGTTTGGCGCCAAAACCAGCGTGCTGGCACATCGGAGTCGCAAGATGTACTGTTTTGCCACACACCTCTCATGCGCGGTGCCAACTCAAGGTCATGCTCGTCGCTTCTTAGTCGAACTGTTTAGATGCTATTAAGAAGAAGACATTTATTTAAATCGTGTTATTAGTCACAAAGTTATAGTATCGTACTGGATCGCTCTGCGAACGTTACATCGCAGTTTCCGCCCTGGTAAACGATGTGTCGTTCTGTTTATGATGCGATGACTTATTATTCATGCCGAAACCAGAGAGGCGGGGATATCTCTAGTATGGAACTTCTTTAAACTGCGACCGTACATAACCCAGCCTGNCTGTTCAGAGGTTAATATCAACGCCTATCTGAAAATTTGATTGTCTATTCGCGGTTTCTTCACACTTTTCGAATCAAACCTTTAAATAAACACTTCATGTATAAAGTGTATTTAACATTTTGCCATATTTTCGGAACAATTAGACTAATTTAAACCAAATCTTGAAACCACTGGTGCTACAGAAGGCCATGCAAGTTACATTATTAAAGTGGCATCAGCCATTAATTTTCAAAATGGTGGCCATATAAATATTTTGATAAGTTTGACATATCTATTTAACAATTGAACTGTATTCAACCAAATATTTATGCTAACAGTATTCATTAGAATCATCGTATAAAGAACCTCTTTATTGTTTACACAATTTTGTACGATAGCANATTTATGCTAACAGTATTCATTAGAATCATCGTATAAAGAACCTCTTTATTGTTTACACAATTTTGTACGATAGCACCGATTAAGAAAATAATGTTTTTATGCCATGTCTCAAGACCAATCGACCGATTTCCACCTAATTCTTCACAAGTAGCACGACGGTAGGCCATGTCAACTTGCATGTTTCAGGTGGCTCAAACAATTATTTTCAAAATGATGGCAATGCAATTATTTAGGTTGGTGAACCCTGTCATTCAAAACATTAGACTGATTACATCCGAAGTTTATGCTCCGAAAACCCCCCTGTGATGCAGTTAATTGCACTCTAGCATATTTTATTTTAACGAGGTTTTCTGGGTTCAAGCCCTGGGTAAGACACGTGTCTATTTGTAATTGTCTCGGCAATGTTGCATAGGTTTCTGGTTTCTCCCCTAATGGGGACACGCTTACATTTTTATTAATAATATAATGCTGATTTTTTAAAACAAAAACGTAAATAAGCAAATTCTAGCTAAATATTTTACAGAGTTACAAAATATCTCCATTCTTCTTTCATATGCAACACAAATCGCACTTTTCTGGCATTTTTGGTAGTATATGTAAATGCTGATCACGGTAGAAAAGACACTTCTGAAATCAACCTTCGAAAAAAGTCACTGTCCATAACTCAGTGTAAGTATATATAATAGTACACACCGGCGTGCAAGCTCCCAGTTAGGTTGGCAGTTGACAAGTTCCAAGTCTTGACCAAGTATCCACTCGAAGCTACTCATTCTACTTCCATGTTGAAGATGTCATATGTGAAGTGTAGTGTGTGTGGGTGCATGCTAGGCGCAGTGGGTGTGACGTGTGCAGTCGGCGTACTGTCTCACACATGCAGTGTGTATTTATAGCTGGAGAGAGAGAGAGAGAGACAGAGAGAGAGAGAGAGAGAGAGAGAGGCNTGTATTTATAGCTGGAGAGAGAGAGAGAGAGAGAGAGAGAGAGAGAGAGAGAGAGAGAGAGAGAGAGAGAGAGAGAGAGAGAGGAGCAGGAGTCGGCCGGGTCTGGAGTGAAAGGCGGTGTCTCCAGCACTTTCTCTCCAGGCCGGCGCCGGAGAAAGTACCGCTGAACACTGCTGCCGACTGCGACTACCTCCCGCTGCACGCTCGCCTCTTGTCCAGGCATTGCTGCCGACTCGCTCCGCCCCAAACCGACACTAACTCCTTGCTGCTAGTATAGCCATTCAATAAAGATATACAATAGAGATTCGATTCCCGGCAGGGTCGCTCTCGGATTTTGGCACGTGGGAATCGTACCGGACGATGCCGCTGGTCGGCGGGTTTTCTCGGGATCCTACGTTTCCCCCATCCTTGCATTCCGGAACTGCTCCGTACTCGCCTCGCTTCGCTGTCAAGTAAAGACTGCAGTTATCGCCGCTGCCATCACAGGAGCTGTTCCCACGGCCGCAGAGGCATTTGTGCAAGTTTAATGACTGTATCAGGAGAGAATTACGTAAAGCTAGCGTGTAGCAGGTGGAAGGGAAGTGATCCGGTCGAGCAGAGAACGTACACACACGCCACCAGGAATAACACATGTTTACATAACTACGTCCTTTATGACGTTTCCTGTTTCTACACCACGCCACCTTCTTATACGCTACTCCGACAGTCAAGTAACAGAGGCTAAGCCGAGCAAACTAGAACAAACGTCGTGTAAAATACATGCTGTGTTCACAAGCACTTATTGTGTGCAAAATGATTGAGTGAGTGAAGAGATTTGGGCGGTTCTTAACAGTGAGGTCTTGACAGCCGAAGAGGGTGAAGCGAGGTGAGTATGGAGCAGCAACGAAATGCAAGGGCGGGGGAAACGTAGGATCCCGAGAAAACCCGCCGACCAACGGCATCGTCCGGTACAATTCCCACATGCCAAAATACGTATATATATATAATAATGATGAGTATAATCCAATCAAATGTAATAAAAAGGCAAAGCATTATATACACTTAGTAAAACCTAATAATTACGTTCAAATATGCAGCAGTATATACAACTTCGCTCTCAAATCTAAAATAATGATTTTATTATCCAACATTCGTATTTTCCATGTGAGTGTGTGTAACACGTAAGTGCACATTTTCTTCCACCCTACTGTGCGTGTACAGCACGTGACTATGGAATCAACACGGTGGGCTGAACACGAACTCTCAGACAGCAATCTCTACACTCCGGAGACATAACGAAACACAGAGCGAATGTAGTGATTATGAACTGCACTGCGATACGAGTTTCGTTACACCTCTAAGCATATCGAAATTCTGCGACGTCACAGAACAAACGAATACACTGAAAATCGTTATGCAACTTTTACTTTGTAAATATGTCCAGGCGGACGTAGCCACCTACCGAAAATGATAGATTCAATTGAAGAAAGCCACTAACGTGTGCGACAATGCCGTTAACTATTTATATTTGTGGTTTGTAAACTTAAAGCTCAACGAGTGCTACATCTATAGGCGTGAAAAGTAAATTCCTACGCGACATCTGGTGACTGAACAATTACAATCCTGCTGCCGTAGCAAGCACGCCAATAACCTATAGTTACTCACTCGCATCCCGCGCGAGCGAGTGCAAATGAAGGACAGCAGTTATAACATAGCGGAGGCCTAACAAAGGACGCCGCCGCACACGCCGATAAACTTATCGCAGCTCGCGCCTCGCTGACCCTGAGCTCATATTTCTTCATTTATCACGCAGGAATGTTATTACCATTACCTTTCCCTGAACATCTTGGATTGTCCAGAACGTTCTAGACGGCACCTATAGTTTGGCGTCTCGTGCGACCTGAAGCGACAGTTGGGCGATTGCGAAGCGGCGAGGGACGACTGCAGTAATGTGCGAGAGTTCGTCGGCGAGCTTGTGTGCAGTGAAGAGTCGGACTGATCTGCAGGACTGTGGACTGGATGCGTGAGTGAAAAGACATTCGGGACGATGGGAATGGGCAGTTTTTAACTAAACCTGTGGAAATAATTGGAGCCGTTTAAGGGACATTAGCAATAGTAAAGACTGAGATAAATACTTTAGTTGAAGTGGAGATAGCAATTAAATATTGTGCTCAATAAGAATAAAAAGTGTTAATAGGACGCTCAGACTAGTTAATAACATGTGTTTGACTGTTTGCAGCATTGAGAATAAATATAATCATTGAATTCAGTTCTTTTATTTTTATTAAGACCTCCATCCCTCACGAACTCGAACAAGCCCCTCAGGCATTCTTGTTAACACTATAAAGACTCCTGCAACGAATATCTTGCGAAAAATTCAAAGTTTTATATCATATTAGCGTTTATTATGTTTATTTCTAGGTCAATTAGCTTAAAATGAATTACGTGCAGTGTTTTCTTTTCTCTCTCCACGGACAATCGTAGTCGTTAATAGCGCACGACAGTTGCAATGTTGGCCGCACAAAACGTAAGTTCGTACTCACATCTTGCAATTATCACCACTGTGACGTCATCAATCTCAGACATTTGCGGTACAGTAACGAAACACAACATGTTCGTTCTCAGCTCGCTTCGGATTGCGCTACACACCAACAAGATCGCTTCTCAGATAACCTAATCTTGCTGTATGTGATGTTCGTAATCAGCCCGCTGGACATGGGAGATCTGAGGTTGTGGTGGGACAATCCAACTTCAGGAAAACCCGGGCTGGTATTGCCTGTACACGATAATTAATCTCTGAAAAAAAAATCATTGCCCCTAACGGAATATGTTTACAGTTAAGTGAGCACTTTTGAGACCCTAATTAGTTTACTGTTCCAAGATATAACATGTTTTGGCATGTAAAATTTTTGATAGTGTTCAAGAAAAAAACCTTAAAATGAAAATGTGATATGTTAACTAAAAACCACCTGACCAATACTGCTGGACAAATTGCCAATAAAATATCTCTGTTGGACAACCTGTTGATTGCAGTATCCAGAAAGTATCTGAAGGAGATAATAAACACTGGTTGTTTGAGCGGCCACTAAGAGGCGAGAACCACCTGCCAGAGATGAACAACATGAAATACAAATTACGTCACTAGTTAAGAGTTGATTAACACCGCCAGACAGCTCCCTCGCTAAGAGAGAGCACCTCCCAGGCCGCTGCTGCGAAGTCACATCTGCTGCAGGAACACGTGTTTCTTTCCTTCACAGTCAGCCATAGTTGTTTATGTTCACCATAGTCATTTAATTAATCCAAAACAAAAATTAAGCAATAAAAGTTTATAAGTATTTATTTTTAAGTTTGAAACAAATGGTTATTGCAACACAGGTATTTTAATTAAAAGGAGGATGACGAAGTTGGTACACCTGTTTTGTGAAGCATCAGCTGTTTCCCTCCAACCAATACAGCTGTGCTTGTCAAGTCATGTCATGTGTTTCACCATCATACATTTCAAGGCATTTGGTAAGTAAATAAGATTAATTTAGTACATTTATATGTGTAGAGGCATGTAGTGTAACATCCATAACATAAAACAGGAGGGCAAATGTTTGTATATTATAGCTTTATTATTTTACTTTCCTAATTAGTTTAAATTTGATATACTAGCAAGCTTACTCTAACACTAGTAACCCATTTTTCTACTTCTTGATTTTTAAGAAATAAGGTGTTAAAAATGTTACACGTATTGAAACTATGGGTGTTACATTGATTTATTACTTGCCAATTATATACCATCAGTCATTTGGTAAACACACACAAATTTGCTAGGTTAATCTACACCGGAGAGCCAAAAAAACTGGTATAGGCGTGCGCATGCAANAAACTGGTATAGACGTGCATATGCAAACAAAAGAGGTATGGAACCAATCAGAGTAACACGATGCGGTCGACAGCGCCTATATAAGACAACAAGCATCTGGCAAAGTTGCTAGATCGGTTACTGCTGCTACAATGGCCGGTTATCAAGATTTAAGTGAGTTTGAACGTGGTGTTATAGTCTGCGCACGAGAGATGGGACATAGCATCTCCGAGGTAGCGATAAAATTTGGATTTTCGCGTACGACCATTTCACGAGCGTACCGTGAATGTCGGGAATCAGGTGAAACATCAAATCTTCGACATCGCTGCGGCCGGAAAAATATCGTGAACGAACGGGACAAACGACTACTGACGAGAATCATTAAACGTGACAGATGTGCAACCCTTTCTCAAATTGGCGCAGATTTCAATGCTGGGGCATCCACAAGTGCCAGCATGCGAACTATTCAACGAACCATCATTGATATGGGCTTTCGGAGCCAAAGGCCCACTCGTGTACCGTTCTTGACTGCACGACAAAAAGCTTTACGCCTCGCCTGGGCCCGCAAACACCGCCATTGGACTGTTTATGACTTGAAACACGTTGCCTGGTATGACGAGTCTCGTTTCCAATTGTATCGGGCGGATGGACGTGTGCGGGTACGGAGACATCCTCATGAATCCATGGACCCTACATGTCAACAGGGGACTGTTCAAGCTGGTGGAGGCTCTGTCATGGTAATGGGCGTGTGCAGTTGGCGTGAAATGGGACCTCTGGTACGTCTGGATACGACTCTGACAGGTGACAGATAGGTAAGCATCCTGTCCGATCACCTGCACCCATTCATGTCCATTGTGCATTCCGACGGACGTGGGCAATTCCAGCAGGACAATGCGACACCCCACACGTCGAGAGTTGCTACCGAGTGGCTCCAGGAACACTCTTCTGACTTTAGACACTTCCATTAGCCACCTAAATCACCAGACATTGACATTATTGAGCATATCTGGGATGCCTTGCAACATGCTGTTCAGAAGAGATCTCCATCGCCTCGCACTCCTACGGATTTGTGGACTGCCCTGCAGGATTCATGGTGTGTGATACCTCCTGCATACCTTCAGACATTAGTCGAGTCCATGCCACGTCGTCTTGCGGCACTTCTGCGGGCTCGCAGGGGCCCTACACGATATTAAGCAGGAGTACCAGTTTTTTTTGGCTCTTCAGTGTACATGTTGGCTTCAAATTTAGACCTACCTAACCTCTACTATAGTAACTTCCATTAATTAAATGCCATACCAGCTAAAACTTACAATTTTTGTAAACTTAGGATCCTAAAACCTACTATAATAGTAATGCAGAAATATATTTTCATTTTTTACTTTTATTTTTATTCTAACTATAATGTTTTTCTCATTATTGCATCAAATAAATCATCTGCAGGTAGAGTTGCTAAATTTCGGGAGAAATTAAAGACAGAAAATCCTGAAAAGTGAAAATAGTTACTTACAAAAGACAGACACGCAGAGAGAGAGAGAGAGAGAGAGAGAGAGAGAGAGAGAGAGAGAGGAGAGAAAGAAAGAAATCGTGTTGCGAGACAAAAATAATAGGCAAAATATTCCGAAAACGAGGAATTTCTACGGCAAAAAAAGTAAATGCGAATCAGGGTAAAGAATTGGCGCAAAAAGAAAGCCACTGGGTAAAAAAAAAAAACAATTGGGCTGCAACAATATAATTCCTGATACGATCATTGCTTCATATGCACCTTACTGGTGTTATCAGAACATTTTCAATGTAGTTGATTATTTTTATGTTTGCTTTCATTAAGCATAGTTTGGTCGTGTTTTTCTTGCGTGAAATATNTTTTCAATGTAGTTGATTATTTTTATGTTTGCTTTCATTAAGCATAGTTTGGTCGTGTTTTTCTTGCGTGAAATATAAGAATGATTCTGCAAGTATATTATTTCGTATCAGTGGCAGACAAACGTGTCCAAGGATTGCTACAGAACACGTGTTCAGGAGTTTGAAGTGTACGTGGCCTAACTCTCTGTTTTGTAGTGCAAAAAAAAAAAAACATTTTTATTATATGGAAAATCAAACGAGTGCATGGTTAATTTAGCTGAACATATTTATGTAGCCTGCAAAGTGCGTGTGCTACTCGCATCAGGACCAACAGCAACATATCTATCACGTTTTGCTATTTTGGTGAGGCTAATATTTTACAGGTTATAATAATTTTGATGTATGTTACTTCCGTAGGAGCAAAGTTTTCCACTCCATCTAAACAACATGTTATTCAAAATAACGCCGTATCGTAAGAACAGCCGTAAAACAAGACCGTCTTATTAAATACATATATTCTCCTCATCCCCTCCACTTACAAACAACACAAGTTGGAATAGTACCGTACAGTGATCATAGCGTTCGTTTGCATTGTTTTCTTCATTAGCAGAAATGTGGCGGAAGGCTACGCTATTTTTCTAGAACTGTCAAAATTTCGTGTACTTTGTGAAATGGAGCGTAACTATGTGGCGATCAGATTAGAGCATCAAAGTGCAAATACCTGTAATAGCGGGCTTGGCGGATTACTGACAGTGTTTATAAACTCAGTTTATTTTCGAAGAAGTCGGATACGGGTATAAAGAATGTTTCAGTCCGCGAGGTGAGCGGCTCTAGNACGGGTATAAAGAATGTTTCAGTCCGCGAGGTGAGCGGCTCTAGCAACTCTTGTGAGCCACAAACTGATACTAACACCGGCCCGTCAGTGGAGTGTTCCTGTGCAGTACTATCCTGACGACAGTGTACACACGCGATGTCAATAACACACGTAACCAATACGTTCCGTGGTGCGGCCCCTATTGCCAGTTTCATTTTTGCACGCCTTTACTGAAACATGGTGTACAATGTGCCATAGGGGATAATTATTTCAGTATGCATTAATTTGTGTACTTCGAAAATGCTTTCGTGGGCCAGTTGTAAGCTTGCTATCCAAACTGCACAGTTTTTACCATCTTCTGAGCTTCCTTTACGAGATTATGTGGTTTTACAGACGGAGACAGTTTGTTATTACAAATAACAGTGAGGGGCTCAGCGCCTTACATTTGTGTCCTCTTATTTCACCCATCGCAACTTTCACAATTGACGTGAAGCATGCGCGCACCTACGTGCATTACATTACTACACCACACGCACTCACCTATTAACAAGTTATAACACCAAATCCAAACTAGAACCCACAAATATAAACGCAAGTAGTCAATAAAGCGAGAAATCAAATGTGACAACACAGTTTGTTAAAATAAGAATGACTGAAACTGGCATTATTTACACGGATAATTTATTACCATTGAAATTTAAATGTAATTTATATCGCAAATATGAGATGTTNAAACTGGCATTATTTACACGGATAATTTATTACCATTGAAATTTAAATGTAATTTATATCGCAAATATGAGATGTTCACGTTGCTATACAGCAAGTATGGTATGTGCAATATCGCCATCGTAGGGCATACTCAGCGCTTTCTCCACATGTCCTTAGCCACGGGGTTGGCAGAGCAGTGTCTGTAACCTACACGTACCCAAACTATATTATTTGCTTTTCAAAGGGAAATACTCATATTGCATTTATCTAGGCTGTGAAATAATGTTGACAAAAATCAACATTATTCATTTTGAGGAAGCCATGGAGTTGACTCGCAATTAAAATACTCCTGAATTTCTAACGAAAAATATGTTTTAAAACCTTAATAATAAATATAACCTACAAACAACCAAGGCTGACAGAAAATTCTCTAACATGTTACACATACTCTTTTATCGTATTTGCATCTGTAGTGTTATCTGTTAAAATTTTTATCGAACTTGCTCTAGTTACTTTTACTGGAATAAAATTAACATCTTCCACTTAAAACAACGAGCATTGAAAGATAATCAGTACTAAAATAAGGTCTCCAAAACTATGAGTGATTCAAATTTCCACTTAATTTCGTAATGATACAGTAAAGCGGACACACGAGTAAGTGAAGCCAAATAGCCAGTAGCCAACAAAATCATAAATTTCACTCAGATGTTTATAAATAGCATACTGTGTTTAAGAACCTTACCTGATTAAGCAACCAGTGTAAATTCCAAACTATCAATCGCCAAAACTTGTTTACTTATAAAAAAACACACACAATACGCTATCATTACCATAATCTTATTGTCTTTGCTTGTTTTCATTTCATCCTGTACAGATACATACCAATAACACATGACAAATATGATATGACCGAAAATGCACTAGTACATACATAAAACTTAATTTTAAATCTATTTTATTGCTCATTTGTATTTTCCCATCTGCGTGTAACCAGAACGTGCACAATTTCTTTCTGTTCGCTAAATTCAATTAAATCTCCTGCCATTTTCCAGTTTACGTTTAATTACTCGCAGTAATAATGTGTGTAAGAGTTTTACTCACNTCAATTAAATCTCCTGCCATTTTCCAGTTTACGTTTAATTACTCGCAGTAATAATGTGTGTAAGAGTTTTACTCAAACAAGATGCTCCTAGTAATTACTCTGCAGTTTAGGGACACTACTAAGAGAGACCGCGGTGGCTGAGCGCTTAGACTGCTCGCCTTCCACCAAGGCGAACAGGGTTAAATCCCCGGCCGGGCCACTTCGGATTTTCACAAGTGGGAATCGTGCCGGGCGATGCCGCTGAATAGCGGGTTTTCTCGGAGGTCTCCTGCTTCCCCCGCCCCTTGCATTCCGGCGCTGCTCCATACTCACCGGCCCCCAAGACCCCGTTGCTAAGAGCGGCCAAATCTCTCAACAACTAAGGGCGAGTAAAACGTTCACTGATGATGTTATGGGACAGCCAAAGAGTAAATCTACTCGCACGCAGAGTAACGTGTTGCTAAGCGTTCGAACGTTTAGAAAGCTCACAGCTTCAACATGCATGCAGTGTACATGAGGACGAAGTTGCCAAGTAGATCGAGGTTGGTCGAGAAGTGGTTGTGGAAGGGCGTTCGCCTTGGACACTAGCAGCCAACCTCTCTGCCTCAGAATTCACTTCAACCAGGGGCGTAATCAGAGAGGGAGGGGGGTATCGCGACATACCCCCCTCCCCACGAAATAATAAAATATTTAAAAAAAATACAACTTCTATTTTTTTAATTATAAGAAATGTGTGATCTGCCTTGAACATGAAGGAAGGTTTATAGTATTTTGTAGTTCCGTCTGTATATTAGCATTTTGTTGTCAAAGGCTAATTTATATGGTTTCCAAAAATTTTAATTTGAACCCCCACCCCCTTATTCCCGCGGAGTAAATTCCATGACTTCAACCAATGAACACTGCGCTACACAAGGTTAGCAAAACCACTGTACATGTGTTACGGGTATACGTTCTCGTACTTAGACGGAGACATGGGGGCGGAGCACCTGGACGGCAACGGCGATGCACTGTTACAAACTTCCAGAATTATTTACGGAAATGTACAGTAAATATACGGAAACACAATCCATAATGACTAAAAACGGAGCTAAACTCCGTAAATACGAAGTTACGGGAAGTCTCCGTACTTCGCATAGCGTCTGTCGNTAATGACTAAAAACGGAGCTAAACTCCGTAAATACGAAGTTACGGGAAGTCTCCGTACTTCGCATAGCGTCTGTCGGTCGGGTTTGGAGATCGAACAATGCCGAGTCTACACGAAGCTTTGTTCGCCACTGCAACCAGTGGTTTGGCGGCAGTCAGGATATCCATGACACCAAGACATATTCTTTCAACCATCAAAAGCAGCATCAGGTGCCTGTAACACTTACAAACACTTCAAATACACTAACTGTAAGGCAAACTGGAAAATTTGGTTATGTGATTGTAGTAGACTGTAAGAGACTTTTGACTTTGGTACAAACTAGCTCAGGTGTGAAATAATTCACTTTCTTTCATTACCTATTTTATAAAACTGTAAGTACATAAAACGAACTAGAAAATTAACGGAGAGCTCTGTGAAATTTACGGAAAGTCCTTTTTGAAATTTAATGTGTCCGTAATTTTACGTAACATTTACGGACACCTCTGGATAATTTTTTACCAGCGCTTTTTCATGAAATTAAGGAAACTATTTTAACGGTGTTTACGTTGGCAGAATGATCAACTATGACACTGTAACTTCGTGACTTAAAAATCTAGTGAAATAAATGTGGTCTCGTTCGATAGGCTGGTGCGAGCCCGCGGCGACTGGCGGTCTCAGTTTGGGCTTTGCTCTAGTCGATATATCCGCAGAAGCCAGCCAAAAGTCCTCAGGCAAACGAAGGCACACGATCAAACTGCCTCACCACCCGCTTTCAGATGAATGGACTCATCCTGTCTGTTTTGTGCGCCGGCGCATTCTCTTCTCATTTCGATNCCTCACCACCCGCTTTCAGATGAATGGACTCATCCTGTCTGTTTTGTGCGCCGGCGCATTCTCTTCTCATTTCGATAGCATTAGATAGACCACTACAAGCCCTCGTAACTCGAATAGGGAAAACGAAACCTTGCCGAAGTCTGCCCGAAGTCTAGGTTCTACGGTCTTACAAATTCGCCATTTGAAAAAAAAAAAAAATTTTCATATTTAAACAAAACATATACCATATTCACATAGCATACACAATGAACAATCATGTAGTTTCTCTCTTTGTATATATTGATTAAACTCGTAATTGATTCGCATATTTTAATTTTGATGGTGGTAGCACAGGGTGCTTTGTGTAAGCGCCCTTCGTGACTGTTTGTTCGTGTCACGTGTATTTTCATGAATATACACACAAAACTGGTTGTAATATCGTGTTTCACCTTCACGGTCACAGTTTATATTCACTCAGATGTATCTGTGATATGGAACAANGTGTATTTTCATGAATATACACACAAAACTGGTTGTAATATCGTGTTTCACCTTCACGGTCACAGTTTATATTCACTCAGATGTATCTGTGATATGGAACAACCGTGGATAAGAGACGCACCAACAGTATTGCGCAGGAAACAAATCAATCACAATATTTTTTAAAAAATCGCAGCTGGCGGAGTGTCTACAATACTAACAACATAAAGTGAGAATGTGTATTTTACTGTGTGTTCTAAAGTTAACAGTATCGTAGAATCTACTTCTGCTTGCTTCGGCAAACAAATGAATTGGATANTTTTACTGTGTGTTCTAAAGTTAACAGTATCGTAGAATCTACTTCTGCTTGCTTCGGCAAACAAATGAATTGGATAAGGATCTCTAGTTATACACTTGGGTGGCGTTCCACAACGTTACTCTGCAATTAAACCTTTTGGCCGTCCCAAAACTGCAGAGTAATGAATTACTTCGAGTATCCTGCCAGAGTAAAACTTTCACACGCACTATTCCAGCGAGTAATGAAGGGCATAAACCGAAAATGACGGGAAGTTTAGCAGATTTAAACAAACTGAAAGGAAATGTGGACATTCTTGTTATAGACACACACGGGAAAACTACAAATTACCAGTGAAAAATTACTATTTTTATTTGCAAATTAATTTATTTAAAAGGTTACATTTTAGAAGTAATGTTTATGGNTACCAGTGAAAAATTACTATTTTTATTTGCAAATTAATTTATTTAAAAGGTTACATTTTAGAAGTAATGTTTATGGTTAGCTTATGGTAAGTAAAGCTGTTTATGTATAAAACTATTTTTTTTTGGAATAAAATAATTATTTGTGGAAGTGATAAATATATTTCGGAATTTACGTTGGTTGATCAATCAGTGCATATATATAAACAAAGATTTTTATTTGTATAATGCTGGTTCCANCCTCACCACCCGCTTTCAGATGAATGGACTCATCCTGTCTGTTTTGTGCGCCGGCGCATTCTCTTCTCATTTCGACAGCATTAGATAGACCACTACAAGCCCTCGTAACTCGAATAGGGAAAACGAAACCTTGCCGAAGTCTGCCCGAAGTCTAGGTTCTACGGTCTTACAAATTCACCATTTGAAAAAAAAAAAAATTACATATTTAAACAAAACATATACCATATTCACATAGCATACACAATGAACAATCATGTAGTTTCTCTCTTTGTATATATTGATTAAACTCGTAATTGATTCGCATATTTTAATTTTGATGGTGGTAGCACAGGGTGCTTTGTGTAAGCGCCCTTCGTGACTGTTTGTTCGTGTCACTTGTATTTTCATGAATATACACACAAAACTGGTTGTAATATCGTGTTTCACCTTCACGGTCACAGTTTATATTCACTCAGATGTATCTGTGATATGGAACAACCGTGGATAAGAGACGCACCAATAGTATTGCGCAGGAAACAAATCAATCACAATATTTTTTAAAAAATCGCAGCTGGCGGAGTGTCTACAATACTACCAACATAAAGTGAGAATGTGTCTTTTACTGTGTGTTCTAAAGTTAACAGTATCGTAGAATCTACTTCTGCTTGCTTCGGCAAACAAATGAATTGGATAAGGATCTCTAGTTATACACTTGGGTGGCGTTCCACAACGTTACTCTGCAATTAAACCTTTTGGCAGTTCCAAAACTGCAGAGTAATGAATTACTTCGAGTATCCTGCCAGAGTAAAACTTTCACACGCACTATTCCAGCGAGTAATGAAGGGCATAAACCGAAAATGACGGGAAGTTTAGCAGATTTAAACAAACTGAAAGGAAATGTGGACATTCTTGTTATAGACACACACGGGAAAACTACAAATTACCAGTGAAAAATTACTATTTTTATTTGCAAATTAATTTATTTAAAAGGTTACATTTTAGAAGTAATGTTTATGGTTAGCTTATGGTAAGTAAAGCTGTTTATGTATAAAACTAATTTTTTTTGGAATAAAATAATTATTTGTGGAAGTGATAAATATCTTTCGGAATTTACGTTGGTTGATCAATCAGTGCATATATATAAACAAAGATTTTTATTTGTATAATGCTGGTTCCAAAACGACATTTACTCGTATTTTTCTCAGCTGTTACTCTCGGAGTAAGGTTGTGGAACTCCGCCTCTATCTGCCCCTGGACCGCTAACTACGCGTGCGGTAGAACGAGCGAGGCGGCTTCAGGAAAACGCAAGCACGTATTCACGTAAAGCCACGCCCGTATGTTCCCCCGGGTTGTTGGCGCGATCTTCCTCGCCAGACACATCAGTGCTGCTGGCACCGGTGTGCGCGGGAACTAGTATGACACGCCACTGTGCCACAGCAGTAGCTCCGTCTATTGACACGAGAACTATAGGCTGTTCACGGTCAAGTGAACACTTCTTTCAGTCATTATTTATCCTCCAACCAAATTTTCAAACAATTATTGCCATGCAAGTAATAAACACAGTGCGTATATTCCACCGCACTCGGAAGTTAACGTCTAAGGATACAATAAAATATATTTATTACTATTATTCGAAATGAGAGGGCTTTGAAAAGTACTCACTTGACAGTGAATAGCCTATAAGACAATGTCGCCGGTGACTTCTTCAGGACGTACACTCGCTATACTCGTTCCCGCACACGACGCAGCGCGGACCTACACACGGATACTGTCAATACATTAGACACTGTAGCGTCTCGTCTCTTTTTCTCCTTAAAATTGCCTACGAACCATTAAAAAGCCCGCAATACAACTAGCAACACTGAAGAAACAAAAAAAAAATTCTAAACAACACTTAGAGAGGCGATGGAATACAGTTATCGACGTCGAATGGCGGAATACATCAAGAACTGCTTTGCTACAGAGATGCATGTGGAATTAGTTTCAGAGTTGGCATTTTAGATGCCGGTTACCATTATACCATGGGCCTGTTCTTGGCAAGGGACTCGTGGATTTGAAATCCTGGGAGGGGGGAGGACGCTTCTCACCCACGAGTTAGCAACGCTGCTAGACATAGGAGTTGACTGTTAGAACTGCACCACGACTGTTACGTCACATTGTCGCTGTGCTAATTCGCAGTATGGGTACGGATGCACACTATCTGCTGGCCACTACATAAACCAAGGCCACAAAGAAAATCAGTTTAATGTTTTTACACATATGCGTAGGAACTTTCAACAATTGCGAAACAACATGTGTGTTAGAAAAAACCACGTCATCACGAAAGGTTGAAGGGAACGAGAGGGATTGCGAGTGCTGAAGGGATGAAGGGCAAGCGAAGGAGTGTGTGTGGCAGTGAATTAGGATACTCCCCCTGAGGCATTTGTCTGTCTCTCGTGTCAAGAGACTGAGCAATGTTGTGACAGTTACAGTTTGGCCGCACAATGGCGCCACGGGCACAGGTGATTACACGGCTCACGAATACCTTGCCACTTACCAGGAAACAACTGACAAAATCCGACATTTGTCAATTTCTTCGACTAGCTTGGCTCCCGGCTACACGTTCAAAGGTCCAACGTAACAGCACAATTGCACTGCAGATTATAAACACACTGATATACTGAAGAGCCAAAAAAACTGGCTGGTACACCTGCCTAATATCGTGTGGGGCCCCCGCGAGCACGCAGAAGTGCCGCAAGACGACGTGGCATGGACGCGACTAATGTTAAGGTATGCAGGAGGCATTGAAATCTGCGCCAATTTGAGAAAGGGTTGCACGTCTGTCACGTTAATGATTCTCGTCAGTCGTCGTTTGTCCCATTCGTTCACTATCTTTTTCCGGCCGCAGCGATGTCGAAGATTTGATTTTTTACCGGATTCCCGATATTCACGGCACACTAGTGAAATAGTCGTACGCGAAAATCCAAATTTTATCGCTACCTCGGAGATGCTATTTCCCATCTCTCATGCGCAGACTATAAAACCACTTTCAAACTCACTTAAATCTTGATAACCTGTCATTGTAGCAGCAGTAACCGATCTAGCTGCCGACCGCATCGCGTTACTCTGATTGGTTCCATACCTCTGTTATTTGCATACGCACACCTATACCAGTTTTTTTTTTTTTGCTCTTCAGTGTACGATATTTTCATAAATTTAAGACAAGCTGTCCCAGTGACATATATGTGGTTGTCACAGTGATAAAAAGTATTTAAGTCTAAGGCAACTGTAATGATAGCAGTGTTGATTTGAGAAAAGTCAGCACTGCAGTGTGAATTTATAAAATATCCCTCCTGGAAGAGTATAATATTATGAATATTTGCCGTCTCTATCGTTCAGGTTTTGTTGTTAAGAAGTTAAAAGAATGAAATTCAGTTGTAATTGCAAGACGATTACTCATCTATATTAATTATCTCCTTTTCTATTCTGACAAAAGACGTTTAATTTTGTGCTATGAAGGATTCTTCAAGAACTTTCGGTTCATTAGCAGATGGTTCAAAGTTTTAATAATGACTTTAACCAATTTATTGGGTTATCAGTTATTCACTTTCCAAATAATCTTTTTGTTGAAGACATTCTGTTTGTTAATGTTTTGAAACTAAGTAAAATAAAAAAAGGAAACAGATTTGGTAACGAACAACTAAAATTCACGTCCTGTTACTGATGTTAAATATTTTCCTCCCGGGCCTATATGTTATTAATTATACAAAACAATGTGTGTGTATATATATGTTATATGATTATCTTTTTGTACCATGTACAATTACCCAGCATGATTGATTTATTTAAGTTAGATCGCTTCCTCTATTTATTTCACGGTATTTTAGTAAATAAGTTTAGTTATTTTTGTGCCACTTACTTTGTGTTTTTGTAGCATTTGTATGTTATATGTACCACGAACTAGATGCATTCCTTTGTTCAAGTTGATATTTTATTTGTTTACTAGCTGTGCCCGCGGCTCCGCTCGCGTGGACTACAGAATTATTGTTTAGGTTTTTGTTTTAATAAAAATGAATTTTACTTAGTGTTAATCTTCTACACTCTACACATATTATAAAACTCAACGTTTCGGTGAATTAAATGGTAAAAACACTTATTAGTATTTCTCTGTTATAGATAGATATATGCTACCACGGAGTTTTTTTTTTTTTTATTCTACACAGTTCTTTACTACACGATATTGTTCCATATTTAATGGTTTAGACAGTGTATTGCAAGAGAGCGCGCTGGCGGCAAACTTTTTTCCGACTTGATTCACTATTATCGTTTGTAAATTTTTTGAGATATTTTCTCGCGATAAAAAGTAGCCCATATCACCTTTCAGTCCTTCAACTATTTCTGTGCAAGAAATTACGTCGATCTGTTGCTCGGTTGCCACGCTGCATTGTTATTCCCTTTGTGTGCTTTTTCATTTTCCAATAAGAAGTTCTCCGAGGGAATGAGTTATTTTATCGAGGTAAAAAGTAGCCTATGTCACTTCTCGACCCTCCAACTATCTCTGTGCAAAAAATCACGCCGAACCGTTGCGACGTCGTCCCACACTAACAACTTACATTGCCGCAGCATTGTACCCCGAGCGCTATTTTTACTAAAAAATATTTCCTGAGGGAATGAGATATTTTTTCGCGATAAAAAGTATATGTCACTTCTCGGCCCTCCCAACTATTTCTGTACAAAAAATCACGTCGGTACGTAGCCACGTGAAAGAAGGACAGACAAACAAACACACTTTCGCATTTATAATATTAGTTAGGATAATATTTTTGTCGTATATGGGGCACAATGTTTTCTGCTGTTATATTATTGTGAATATAAAAGCTGGAGCTTTTGACGAATATAAAGCAAAGATTATCACAGCTTTACAAAGTACACGCATTTTAAATTTTATTTCGTTTTACTCAAATCATTCTCGTATTTTTTAAATTTGAATTACTTACCTCAGCTATACAAGTAACCTGCCTCAGCGGATATCGGCACCTGGAAGTTCGTAATAATTTGTGGAAATCGACTGCGTATTGCATTTGCAATGTAGTCAAATGTTTCTTGCGTGCTGGCTGAACAAATCAGGATCGTCACGAAGCTGCTTATAAAGATGGCGGATTGCACCAGCACCAAACTGAACGCGATTTCTAACAATTTCATAGGTGCAATGTGCAATGCCTTTTTCTCGTAACATTTACACCTTGCAGGTTGCGTTTCGCAACATAATAATTACAGAGAACACTTTCTGCAAGTTTGTCCACTCCCCATGTAGACAACATATTGTTATTGTCTTGCGCTCTCGCGGGGCCGTGGTGGTGTAGTGGTTAGGCTACTCGCCTCCCATCTAGATGAATAGGGTTACATTCTCGGACAATGCCGCTGGTCGGCGGGTTTCCCCCCACCATGCATTCCGGCGCTCGTCATCGGCTGTGAAGACCTCCATGTTAAGAGCAGCGCAAATCTCTTAACTGCACTCTTGCGCTCTGGGGTCTATCGCCTGCACGCAGCACATGACACTCCCCCGCCCCGCTTGAAACTTGGCACTCACCGCAGCCAAGCCTGTCATTATAATGATGTGGCGTAATATAAATGTCATTGGTAATGCAACTATAGTCCATTCACGGTTACTTCACACTTTTCTGAAGCCCTGCTAAAGTTCTACTTCCAGGATATTCCTCCGCTCAATGCAACCAAAGCGTAACTAAGTCAAGAAAATTACACCTAAGGACAACGCACCGAATTCGTGCGCGCTCAGTTGTAATATATTTTTAATGAGAACTATTTTTTACTATGCGCTACCAACACATTTTTTTCTCGCGGTTTTTATTCGTATTTAATATAAATTAAATATTGTAATTTATAAAAAATATATAAGTGAAACTTCAAGTTAACGAGAAATAAGATACTTTTGTGGTAGATGTATAAAACGCTTCTGAAACATTACATATTTAGGAAATAACTAAATACGTTATACATGGGATGATTTTTCAAACATTTCATTCAAAAAGTGTGAAGAAACCGCGAATAGAGTATACCAGTATTCCACTAACACGTTATATCAAAACAAAAGCTGTTACAATTAATACCGCGTTCATCGTGGAAAAAAAATATATTGATACACTGGAGTAGTTTTATACGAAACAAGAGCTGATCCAGCCTTTTATTGCAAGGAAACAAGAGCTGATCCAGCCTTGTATTGCAAGGAACGCCTGTGGAGTGAACTCGAACAAGGGTCAGAAAACATGAAACACGCAGTAGCTTCTTTGAAATAATGCCTGTTACGAGAAGGGCAAAGTATTGCATCTGAAACAAGGAAATTGGGGCAATACCAAGCCAAATGGTTGAGAGAGGTGAAACACAGGAGGGATATGCAATACAAAGTACCTATTAAAACAGTTTTGAATCTGTTAAAGTTTTATTTTCAGTCTGTGTATGAATACTTTTTCACAGTGCAAAAAGGAAATTGACTAAGTTTGTAATACCTTATTGTGAATGCTTGTGGGTTATATCACATACACAATAATGAATGAATGCATATGTTACAAATCCAATAGGTTTTTGTGTTTCCTTAGTGGCAAAAATTAAGTGTACTTTTCTGCACTGTAGTGTATGAATACTTACTTCTATGACTAGACTAGCCCTTTTCTACTAATAAAATACTGTTAATTTGAAATGTATCTAACACAATTAAAATGTAGTTAGAGAAGTATACAAAGACTTTGTTTACATAAACCGTGTTGTAGTGTCAAATGCTATCCACGTCGTTTATGATAGCACTAGACACTTGTATGGTCAGATATACAGACCACGTGACAGCTGATCTGTCTGCGGTGTAGCGGTGGCTACCTCTACTGCACGCACACACACATACACACACAGCACGCACGCGCGTGGCAGGGAGCGGCCGTGAAGATGTGTGCCGGGAAAGCTGCAGCTGCCACTCTCGCTGCATTCCAGACTAAGTCACCGCACGTCAGCTGAGAGCCGAGCACCAGCCCAGCCCCGCTAACTTACACCTACACCGCATACCTCCTATCCTTCAACAGCTAACCACTCACCTGGCGTGCAGCCTGCTTAATCCTAGTTTACATTCTTATGGAAGCCAATACAGAAAGACTGGTTTTTTACAATGAGAGCAAATATTTTATCACAGTGATATATTTCTGCCAGGCTACTTCTTACGTCATATGTTGTCGCGGCGAGAGATATTATGCAAAATAGATGCACTAACATGACAAGAATAATTGCTCACAATGTGGGGGAATAATCCACCAGCGAGGATTGCTCTTTTTTTTTTTTTTCATATGGTGGCTTCTAAAACTATGTAGAATTGATTTGACTTGTGTAGAGAATGAGACAGTAGAGGAGTAGAGGGCACACATGCACACACGGCGAGAAGTGCACTCTGTAGGCTGGATCGACTACCGCTGCCAACTGCACCGCACACACACGTGTACCGCCAGCCGCCCTCACGTCCCTAGCGCCGCTGCGAGCAACCAACACACTCTCACTGCTATGCTCTCTGGCGAGAGAAGAAGGTGACGGAACACCACCCCCACCCCCCTTCCCAACTACCAAGGTATGTACAACAAATGTAATACGTTTGTACTTCAGCGTGGTGATTAGTGAGCGATGGCCATACTTTGTACTGCGTCTCCTCGCTCTTTTCAACTGCGGCAGAGTACACTGCGTGCTCTGTTGCCAAATATAGGCTGTTCACGGCAAAGTGAGCACTTTAGAGGCCCTAGTTACTTTTTTATTATCAGCCATTTTGTATCCTTCCACTTCTTTTTGAAATAAATATTGCCACGTAAGTAATAAACACAGTGTGTATATTCCACCGCGCTCGAAAGTAACGTCAAAGGCTAAAATAAAATATATTTATCGACTATTATTCCAAATGAGAGGGCTACAAAAAGTGTTCACTTTACCGTGAATAGCCTATAGCTAATAAGTACACACAACAATTGTTACATAGCATAGCCGTGTATAAATACAAAAGTGTTTGATTATATCCACACTGCAATCTAAGGCACGTACTATAGCTTCTAGTCAGATTATCACTTTTTCTTTCGGTGCTTGCCATTAGATGATTATGATAGTAATAATGCGTATGGAGATATGCACCCTAGGTCGACGGTCTCCCCGCAGGTGGTCATCAACAAGAAAGGTGACGTGGAATGGGGTGGTAATAAGGGCAGAGGGAACGGCAGTGCCCAGACGAAATAAGTCTTACATAAGCAAGAAGAATCATAAGAAGTAAGTCAGTATTCGTAAGATACACTTTGTGGGGAAGGATCGGGGCTTCTGGGACAGCGTTTTGTTATCCGGCAGAGTTAAATTAACATATTTCACTATGATGGCCCCATTTTAGTATCAAGACCGAACTTGACACCCAGAACCTGAAGGTATTGTTAAGCATGGCGGTGTTAGTTTTGATGTCTGGAGTAACTAGTCCGGTATAAGGTAACTAGTTTTCAACATGGACAGGTATAATAATATGGACATACTTAAATGTGGCTGTAAGTGCACTGAGAAACTGGGTTTAGGAACAAAATACTACTTCCAGCGAGATTATACCAAACATACCAAAAATTGTTCTGCTCTGGTTGCTTAATAATACACCACACATTCTGAAAACTCCGGTGTGCAGTTCTCAATTAGGTTGAGCACATGTAGAGCGAGATGGGGAAGAGGGTAAGGAAACATTGCATATCCTCTATNGTGCAGTTCTCAATTAGGTTGAGCACATGTAGAGCGAGATGGGGAAGAGGGTAAGGAAACATTGCATATCCTCTATTGAAGGACATGATGTGACATAATGTGCGGAAACAACCAGTAAGTTTGTGTATTCCATTTCCAAACTCTAAATGCGGTCATTTAGAGAAGAGGTACGCATACAAAGAACTGAGAAAAGGAAAACAGCATTAGTTTTGGAAGAGGTAGGCATATGAAGTACTGAGAAAAGAAACACAGTTTTGGTTTTGGAAGAGGTAGCTAAGNTGCAGTTCTCAATTAGGTTGAGCACATGTAGAGCGAGATGGGGAAGAGGGTAAGGAAACATTGCATATCCTCTATCGAAGGAAACAACTGTTGAAAGTATGGCGTGACATGTGCGGAAACAACCAGTAAGTTTGTGTATTCCATTTCCAAACTCTAAATGCGGTCATTTAGAGAAGAGGTACGCATACAAAGAACTGAGAAAAGGAAAACAGTATTAGTTTTGGAAGAGGTAGGCATATGAAGTACTGAGAAAAGAAACACAGTTTTGCAAAACCTTCTCCATCGCATATGAAGTACTGAGAAAAGAAACACAGTTTTGGTTTTGGAAGAGGTAGCTAAGAGGTACATGTGTTTATTACTAGAGCACGCAAAATAAATTTTTTCTCTTTGAACTTGTAACTCTAAGAATATTTCTGACAATGTCTGTATATTTTCGACAATATAACAGTTTCCAATACGGTTTTCTTTAATAATGGTATTTGCTGCATACACAACGACACACAAAAAATACCGGTATTAGCAATGCTATGAACACATGCAATTTCAATTATTAACTTGCATAACCCCATTTCACTCTACTGAAACGACAAACAAATAAGTGCAAAGAGACACTATTAGAAAAAGGACATTTGACAAAAGGTCACTGCACCCAATTCCACGACAACCGCGACTGCCTGGAAGAAGACGCACTCGCACGGATGGCCATCGTACACCGGAGTTTCCGGAAGCGATGTATCACCATCATGTCTCTCTCACGCTACATACCGCCCTTCTCCATTTATGCGGGCTGGGGACAGCCGCCTATCAAGCGAGGGGATGATGTTGCGAGCACACTGGAGTCTGCAAAGAGGTGCCTGAGCTGAAGGGGTATGCGTGTTTTGAGAGACGTAGGTAAACAGAGCCGCTGCAACGCGTATATAAGCCACGCGCGAGACTGTGGCAAGAGCTTAGCCTACTGCCGTTGCGCGGGAGCCCGCGCCAAGCGAGCAGACTGCACTAGCGCCTAGCGAAAGTCCTAGACCAAGTACCGTCTGCATGATTCTGTCTAGTCCTTCTCAGCAGTGCTTTACCTTAACTTGTACTGTCTTAGGTCGCATGAACTGGGATGGTAACAACAAAATGTCATATTGCGCTGGCGTCAGTTTGCTAGGGCACATGTAGCATAATCTATCTCCTCGCGATCAAATGCATCACTATAAATGGCTTTTGCCATACATGAACACCGCAAAGTTATACCATTTGTTGGACTGCTTACNGATCAAATGCATCACTATAAATGGCTTTTGCCATACATGAACACCGCAAAGTTATACCATTTGTTGGACTGCTTACATCCCTTAATAAAATATTTAATAATTTTCTTTATGCACGGGTTTTATTTATTACAAATACATGGCAAATTAATAAGNATCCCTTAATAAAATATTTAATAATTTTCTTTATGCACGGGTTTTATTTATTACAAATACATGGCAAATTAATGAGCGGTTCCTTTGTAAAGCATTGTATAATAAACGAAATAATGTTTAGTAATTCGACCTTGATAACATATTTTGCTGTAAAAACAAAAATGCATCATATGTGACAGGCGATTATATTATAACCCATAGTAAACCATACAAGTTGAAAATAAAGATTTAAAAATAAAAAACAGGCTACGGTGCTGTGCGCCTATCTAGCTCGGTGGGACTATATCTGCTGATTACTTTCAAGATTGGCACAGTTGCTACTTCAGCGAAATCTTCACATAATAACAAAAGCACTAGTTAAACTCACTTAATACTTGCTGGATGACAAAATTCGCACAATGTATATCGATGTAAAGATAACTTTATGCCCGTCATTAATAATTTCATAAGAATTACATTATTTTCCATGTACTTTGTCGTGTGATATAATTTTTACGAAGCTAACACGCAAGTGTTAATTCAAGCGTGTTTACGACATGAACCTTCGATTGTTGATGGGCGAATGAGGGCACAAGTGCACTGCAGATGGAAGCGTGACGGCTTGCCAAAGAACAGTGGACGACGCTGCACGAGAGCGACACACAGCCAATACACTCTCGCCAAGCACTGCCGAGATGTGGTTACCACTGTCGAGATGTGGTTACCGCCTGTATACTGGTGCTGCGGTCATGAACCTGCTTCACGGCTCTCATTAGCTAACCTCTGCCCCTAAGTGAACATGTTAACGGAAATACTGACTATGTCTGTAGGAGAGTTGACAAAGAGTTCATACAAACTATCTCTATATCACAACATATGGTTTTTAAAGCAATGATGTAACTGGGGCCCAATGAATTTATTTACATTAGTGATATAATCCATTCGCGGTTACTTCCAACTTTCCTGAAGCCTTTCTAAAGTTATGCTTCTAGGATATTCATCCGCCTCACGAAAACGAAGCTTCATTGAATGTATAAAATTACACCAGAGGGACNACGAAGCTTCATTGAATGTATAAAATTACACCAGAGGGACAACGCACCACATTCGTGCGCATTCAATGTAATTATATTTTGCAAAAGAGCTATTTCTTACTAGCATTACCAACACACCTATCTTCTCCCCGTTTCATTCATATTGATTGTACACGAAATATTATTATTTATTTATCAAATATAAAATAACATTAACTTAACTAAAAATACAATACTTTTAAGTTAACAGAAGTATGAAACACTTTTGACACATGGCATATTTAAGAAAGAGCTAGACATGTTCAACATAAGGCAGTTTTTCAATGGTTTGATTAAAAATTTTTAAGATACAGCAAATAGACTATATGAGCTTAACATGCACAATAATGAGGTGGCGGTGCCACTAGATGCACACGTGTACAGCTAGGAGGAATAGTCTCTTCTCTCTTTCAATTAAGTTGACGAGATACTGAGAGTTCGAAGAAAGTAGCGCCAATATTTACTTTCCGTTTATGTATCCTTTCGCCATCAGCTGGTGCGTCCAGTGGAGGCTGTATTTTTTATCAACACACTGTCAGCTAATCCACTTGCCATTGTACTGTAATGCTAAACAAATTTTAAAATATTTTAGACTGAAATCTTTCTAAAAAAAATTAGCAGGTTATAAAAATATAAATATAAAACTTTGTAAAAAAATTAAATATTTGCTAACTCTTTTTCATTTGTCCGAGACAGTGAATTTGGGTTAACATTTGCGAAACTGTAGTTGTAGCTANAATATTTGCTAACTCTTTTTCATTTGTCCGAGACAGTGAATTTGGGTTAACATTTGCGAAACTGTAGTTGTAGCTATTATCACACTTTCGACGTTCTAGTTAATATATTCGAGTTGGAAATATGTGACGTGGAATAACGTTAGAATTGCTTAAAAACTATTCATGTGTGTCCCACTTTCTTCGGAAACAAGGAAATAGGTTTTCGGGAGAACAATATGGCGTATAATTTACGTAGACGAACGATTACCGGCCGAANGGAAACAAGGAAATAGGTTTTCGGGAGAACAATATGGCGTATAATTTACGTAGACGAACGATTACCGGCCGAATATTAATTACTAGTACTCAAAATTGTTGTACACGAAATATGTTACTTTAAAAATTATGCAGAGCTCGCGAAAAATAAAACTATTGGTATCTGTTCGTACATTTGTTATATATTGCATACGAGCGCTATCCTTTCCTGGCTGGTAATGCTTCGGAAAAGATCCGATAGATGGTGCGCACAACATGTCACAGCGAGGTGTGAGCCGCTTTCTTTACTCAATAGATCGCGTCTTTTTAAANTGGTGCGCACAACATGTCACAGCGAGGTGTGAGCCGCTTTCTTTACTCAATAGATCGCGTCTTTTTAAAGTTGACTGTTGTTCTATTACTGGCTCGGAAAAACACGAATTTGAAATATGTTTCGTCAAATTATTAGAAAAAATAATCCAACAATATTATGCAATATTTCTGTATGCTTTTGGAATTAATATAAAGCGTGTATGGAAAACATGGTGGAGAGGGGGGATAAGACGTGAAAAAAGGTTTTGAAAGTTGTGTTTCATTTGCATATGGATCGTTTTAATGTGCCTTTCATTTTGANGATAAGACGTGAAAAAAGGTTTTGAAAGTTGTGTTTCATTTGCATATGGATCGTTTTAATGTGCCTTTCATTTTGAACACATATACACTTCTACTTTAGCACGAAGTTAATTTCTAACACTAAAAACCGCTGTTTTATGATCATGCAAAATAAAATGTATTAATTTATCTAGGAACGCTTTCGTATCCGCGTATTTTCTGCTTGTCTGATGTGCGTCGGCAGTGCACTCCGAATAGCCAACGTAATATTAATTTTCGTTCTTTCATGCATCAGTTGATACAGGGTTTTGTAAATGGCACGTTGTTTGTTTCGAATTCATCAAGATGCCACTCACTGACTGTCAAAATCTCGCCAACTTAANTTTTGTAAATGGCACGTTGTTTGTTTCGAATTCATCAAGATGCCACTCACTGACTGTCAAAATCTCGCCAACTTAAATGAAACAGACTTTACACAGCAGTGTCTGTACGTGTGCCTGCGGAAGGATACATTGCAGAATGAGAAAAGCAATTAAGAATCGGCGCAGCAAAACTAGGTGACTTTTTANTGTGCCTGCGGAAGGATACATTGCAGAATGAGAAAAGCAATTAAGAATCGGCGCAGCAAAACTAGGTGACTTTTTAGTAACTGTACCAGAACCTGTCATCAAAGGCGACCATTTTTCGCCATCCCACACTTACTAGTACAAACTCATTTCCCCTCTTAAATACACTACAGCGCTTTGCACAAAAACGGTTCAATACTAACAGTGTAATTATCTATGGAAAAGCTAGTTTTAGCAAGCTCTCAGACAGTCACCCCAGTCAGCAGGGACGTCACCCCCATTGGCTGACAAACTGTGATTGGTCGCCACTTAACTTTGTAATAATAATAAGTATTTATAACTTACCGAAGACTGACTGCTAGCCTAATTATTTTCTAAATATATCTTGTTNTTTGTAATAATAATAAGTATTTATAACTTACCGAAGACTGACTGCTAGCCTAATTATTTTCTAAATATATCTTGTTCACATTACCAAAACATGTAATACTTCAGTAGATATTTAAGTATTTAAAACGTTGGCCTACATTAAATAAGTGTTACGTAAGCGGCAAGCGCATAACCGCATGCACAAACAACGCACAGTATGAGGAGCGAAAGGTAGGTAGAGAGAAAGAAATAGTGAAGGGGAGGAAAAGAGAGAAAGAGATCATATTTAAATGAACATGGATACAGTAGCAGAAAGTTTGAGACTTGTCAGTCTTCGGACAAACAACAAGTCAACGCCTATGTTCTCGGTGACAGCCATCACTAAAATTGCATGTGGATAGTCTCTCTCTATAGCAGCATAGCGCCCGCAAGTTGAAGCAAACACATACATTTTAGAAATAAGTGGTGGAATGTGGCACTCAAGAAACGTTTCCGAGCGTAAAGGCGCTATTATACAAGCCACCGCATAGAACATACTACATGCATACATACCTACCTTCCCCAACCCTTCTCTGGCCGCCTGAGTTGTCATATATATTTCAATATTCTAATTTTAAAAAAACTATGAATTATATTTTAAAGTAAATCGCTTTTCAGGACCGAAAAGTCTATATGTTGTTGCCCATTGATACATTTGGTTATTTGAACATAAAATGTGGTTGTTGATAAGAATCAAAGCCCGCAAAAAATCGCTGTAAGAAGTTTTCTGTTTACGATATTTATTCTTGTGTTTTAAACTATAGCGACAATGTTGTAACTTTTCTGAACATACTAATTTATTAAGGTAACCGCCTGGTTGAAGGAATTTTGCACATTTAAGCGTGGGAGCGCTAGGGGCGACCGAGACATGCGCATCAACTCTCTCATCGCCTCTACGCACACAGCACTGAACTGGTGTACAGGTCTGCAATCGATAACGCGCCTCTATGAGACTTTCAGCGGAGACGTGGCATTGAGGCGTTTAATGTTGTTCACTAGGGATTCCCCTTAACGAAAACTGCGGTGTAGAGGTACTAACGGCAACAGGGTCCGTGACATCAGGGCAGGATCGATAACAGTGAGCAGATAACTGCGGTAGGCTTACGGCGGGGTCTTTATCATGGTTTATATATGGAGTTCGACGTCCTCTTTCAACTCAACATTAACTTCCCGTCTTCATACACAGCTGACTCGCCAACCGTGCTGAATGCACTGCTTCAATAATACTCGCTTAAAATTCCAGAACACTGGCCGACAATATTTTGTACTCATTTGTTTTGAGCCGCTGTTCCAGGGTTCATGACGCCTGGCATGGTTGACCAAAGGTTTAGAGGTATTTATTCCACGGCACAACGTATTGTCGATTTTTGCTGCATTTGTTATGGAACACAAAAGCATCTTGTTTCACTAACTGTCGAAGGGTGAGATTGCTATTGGTGATACACAAAAATTCCAACAGCATATCGTTAGTAGTATGCGAATGTAACAAACTAAAAAAAACCCCAAGTAAACCTAAATATTAAACTTGATCTCTGCATAGATTGTATTACGCTGCAAAAAAATGGCTATATGGAAATTTGTAATGAACTAGGAAAACCATGCATGAAATATAAAAAGGTTCTCTAAATCAAGTAAAAAAAAAAAATTAGTTAAACACAGTATTAGCTCGTTCACACTTCGAACACAGTCACTAATAACTAATAGTATTTANAAAAAAAAAAATTAGTTAAACACAGTATTAGCTCGTTCACACTTCGAACACAGTCACTAATAACTAATAGTATTTACGCTTATAATATACGATGCCATGTCTCTTATTTGCTAGCAGAAATATACAACTGTTTTCTAAATGGTACACATGACATTGCATTATTAAAGTTAAAATTTTTCTGCTGGAAATATGTAAATGCCCACTTATTAATCACCAATCAGTGAAACAGACAGCTGTCAATGTCCAAACGCAAGGTGTAAACAAGACGTCATCTAGAGTTCGTGCACACAGCCAGGCAAGAAATGAATAGCTGTTAGCCGAAGAAGACTCGACTGCTTCCGAAAACTGCCGATGATGCCCGAACAACCAAATTTACAAAATATCTTGACTCTTGAAGAGTGAAATGTAGTTGCTAGGCAGGGAAAACATGCAGTCACTTGTGTCTGGTATATTTAGTTCCCGCTGTGTTTAATGGTGCAGGCGCAGAGCTTTTTACCATTGCTCTGCGCTCCGTTGGTGCATGTCAGGTTGCCATATTTACGCCAGGAAAACTCGCCGCTGTGCACTACACTCCCCGAAACACTCTTCGGTACGGTAAAGGAGCCAGTGGCTTAACATGGAGGGGGGATCAGGGTGTTCAAACAGACCCCCCCCCCCCC
>NQII01001402.1:7731-234864 GCA_002778355.1 Clitarchus hookeri
AGAAAACCCGCTGACCAGCGGCATCGTCCGGCACGATTCCCACATGTGAAAATTCGGGAGCGACTCCACCGGGAATTGAGCCCGCATCGCCGTGGTGGCATGCGAGCGCTTTAGCCGCTACCACAACCGCACTGTTAGAAATTTCTGTGGCTTTACGGAAACGTTTACGAAGATGTAGAGTTAATTTACGGAAAGGCACTCCTTAATGACGAATAACGGAAATGAGCTCCATAAATATAGAATACGGAAGCTCTTTGTATTCTTATGGCTTCGATTTTGAGACACGAACAATGNGAATAACGGAAATGAGCTCCATAAATATAGAATACGGAAGCTCTTTGTATTCTTATGGCTTCGATTTTGAGACACGAACAATGCAGATGATACCTGAAGAGTAAAAAATCCCGTTTTTTCCCTAACCTACCCTACTGCTAAGTATTAAGTGTACATCCGAGGTAGGGACGGGAGCTAATTGCGTCTTCTCCATACTGCTTCGTGTAAAATAGTAGAAGGTGAGTGGCGAACCACCCACGGAGTCCCAAATCGTTGATTCTTGTTCAAATTCCTCTACAAAACAAAACCTTCGATATACACAGTCAAACACGCACGTAACGAAAATAAAGAAATATTTTCGTAACCTTGTTTTATAAACCGCAAATATAGAAAGCGCTCTAACACGACTTGAAACTAAGACAGGCGCGTTCATCACTTTCCCTTAAAACCGATATTTACGAAATACTTTGTTAAAAGATGTGGTAGGTGACTGGTTCGAGTTATTAATTGGTAATTGTTCGATTCGCGTTCAAATCCCTTTACAGGACAAAATCTTTAAGCTTTTTTTTTTAATTTATCTGTTATACTCAGTGGAATACATTACGAAAATAAAACTCATTTTCTTACTTCTGTTTGTAAACCTGAAATAAAACAAAATTGCACACACACACTAACATGACTATAAGCTACGCGGTACATGCATTATTCTACATAGATTCTGTATTTACAACGCTACTTCTTGTAAAAGTTTGGCAGGTGAGTGGATGGTGTGTTGGACTACCAAAATATTTTTCCATGTCCAGNCAACGCTACTTCTTGTAAAAGTTTGGCAGGTGAGTGGATGGTGTGTTGGACTACCAAAATATTTTTCCATGTCCATCCGCCAACAAAATTGTTTATTTTTTATAGTAATTTTCATACACAATGAATTACCCACATGACGAAAGTAAAACGTTTTTTATTGTTACCCTTGTTATTAAGAGCAGATTTAAATAAGTGGACACGTTATATGAATTCACGGGGATTTATGTGAAATTTAAGAAGAGAACATTATTGAAAAATACGAAGAGACCGTAATTTAACGTAGATGTCTGGATAATTTGTAATCGGTATTTTCCGTAGTTTTACGGACATTTTTTCTAATAGTGCGCGGCCTCCTGAGCTGTTAGGCATCACTCAAATATTTTTCATTCTNCAACGCTACTTCTTGTAAAAGTTTGGCAGGTGAGTGGATGGTGTGTTGGACTACCAAAATATTTTTCCATGTCCAGCCGCCAACAAAATTGTTTATTTTTTATAGTAATTTCCATACACAATGAATTACCCACATGACGAAAGTAAAACGTTTTTTATTGTTACCCTTGTTATTAAGAGCAGATTTAAATAAGTGGACACGTTATATGAATTCACGGGGATTTATGTGAAATTTATGAAGAGAACCTTATTGAAAAATACGAAGAGACCGTAATTTAACGTAGATGTCTCGATAATTTGTAATCGGTATTTTCTGTAGTTTTACGGACATTTTTTCTAATAGTGCGCGGCCTCCTGAGCTGTTAGGCATCACTCAAATATTTTTCATTCTNGTAGTTTTACGGACATTTTTTCTAATAGTGCGCGGCCTCCTGAGCTGTTAGGCATCACTCAAATATTTTTCATTCTCTCTTTCAGTCTTCTTCGTGAATTCGCGAAACCCCGAAACGACATCCCGCCGCCACGGCCAAACACGTTCGTTGCCAACGCAGATTCGTGTGCTGCACGCAAACTGCACACCACTTTCCACCGTCAGACGTCGCACAGCTGTGCTCGCCCGTTGCGCCGCGCACTCCCGTCTACAGCTGAATGTTCGCTCGAGTAGTATCCAGCCAGCAGCTCACTTCCCCTGCCGTGGCTGCATGCTTCTCTATGCTTTCTGATATCGCGTCGTTCAATTCGCAATTATCGCGAGTCTGAAATCAACGTGAATACCGAACGGGTGCCCGAAGGAAAGAAAGGCTTACGAGATCACTTTCCTAGATCTGTGTATGTGTGTGTGTCTGTGCGTTTGTGTGTCCATCCCTTCAATTTTTGAACGCTTAAAACGAATTTCACCAAACTTGGTAAACACATAGAACTTTGTAAGGACACATGACTTTTATAGTTATTTCAAAATTTCGGGTGATATGTCATTACTCGGGAAACATTCAACCGTTTTAAACCAAATTTTCTATGCTGACAGAGCATTGTGTAAGAATCAAATTTCGAGACAATTATTGTTGCTGGTCCGTCATTTTGGAAAATAGCACCAACTTATAAAATAAATATTTTACATTATATTTTGAAAACTGCTCAACTAATTCTCACTCAATTAGGCATGTAAGTAATACTATCGTAGCCCATGTAAACGTAAATGACTAAACTTGATTAGTTATATATTTTTAAAATGGCGGCCACACAAAGAATTGAAGTTTATTAGGTATATCAGCCATANCTAAACTTGATTAGTTATATATTTTTAAAATGGCGGCCACACAAAGAATTGAAGTTTATTAGGTATATCAGCCATACTATTTCACCAATTCCGATCAAATTTTCTATATTGAAAGTATAAATAACAAGCAACATATACAACCACAAATAACTACATTGTGGAAGATAGCGTTATCCAAATAAATAAAGATATTGTGTCATTACATGGTAAATAATGAACCCATTTCTACTAAATTCGATAAACAAGTAGTACTGATGCAGATGACGTTAGGTGATTTAGTTTATGCATGTCAAAAACTTTTTTCAAAATGGCGGCCATATGGCCATTTTAGCCTAGAATACTGTATCGTTGAAACTTTATAATCAATTACATTATAACTTTGTATGATGGCAGTAAACATTACAACTATCAACTTTTTCTACATGGAGCATCTCTTTCTTGCAATTTTTTAAGAAATCGTCATACGAATACATTCAGTTATTATGTCATAACTCGGTAAATAATTAACCGATTTCTACCATATTTGGCAACCAAGTAGTACTGATGCAAATGATGTTAAGTGATTGGTTTAAATCACGTCTGACACTTATTTTAAAAATTGAGGTTATATAGCCATTTTAGTTTAGAATACTATATCGTCGAGACTATAAAATCAATTCCAACATTACTTTGTATGCTGGCAGTACACATTACATTTATCAACTGTATCCACATGAAGCATCTTTTGTCAGCCATTTTGTAAGATAGCATCATGTGAAAAAAATGATGTTTTAATTTAATATCTCGAGAAATAATTTACCAACACCTATCAAATTAGGCAAACAAGTAGAACTGAGGCATATGATGTCAAGTGATATGTTTGGATAATGTAAGACATTTATTTTCAAAATGGCGGCCATATAGCCGTTTTTACCTTAGAATTATATATCGTCGAANCTAAACTTGATTAGTTATATATTTTTAAAATGGCGGCCACACAAAGAATTGAAGTTTATTAGGTATATCAGCCATGCCATTTCACCAATTCCGATCAAATTTTCTATATTGAAAGTATAAATTACAAGCAACATATACAACCACAAATAACTACATTGTGGAAGATAGCGTTATCCAAATAAATAAAGATATTGTGTCATTACATGGTAAATAATGAACCCATTTCTACTAAATTTGATAAACAAGTAGTACTGATGCAGATGACGTTAGGTGATTTAGTTTATGCATGTCAAAAACTTTTTTCAAAATGGCGGCCATATAGCCATTTTAACCTAGAATACTGTATCGTTGAAACTTTATAATCAATTCCATTATAACTTTGTATGATGGCAGTAAACATTACAACTATCAACTTTTTCTACATGGAGCATCTCTTTCTTGCAATTTTGTAAGAAATCGTCATACGAATACATTCAGTTATTATGTCATAACTCGGTAAATAATTAACCGATTTCTACCATATTTGGCAACCAAGTAGTACTGATGCAAATGATGTTAAGTGATTGGTTTAAATCACGTCTGACACTTATTTTAAAAATTGAGGTCATATAGCCATTTTAGTTTAGAATACTATATCGTCGAGACTATAAAATCAATTCCAACATTACTTTGTATGCTGGCAGTACACATTACATTTATCAACTGTATCCACATGAAGCATCTTTGTCAGCCATTTTGTAAGATAGCATCATGTGAAAAAAATGATGTTTTAATTTAATATCTCGAGAAATAATTTACCAACACCTATCAAATTAGGCAAACAAGTAGAACTGAGGCATATGATGTCAAGTGATATAATTGGATAATGTAAGACATTTATTTTCAAAATGGCGGCCATATAGCCGTTTTTACCTTAGAATTATATATCGTCGAAACCATGTAATCAATTTCAAATAAACTTTGTATTCTGGCAGTATATATTACAACTATCGACAGTATGTACACAGATCATCTTTTGTCGGCCATTTTGTAAGATACCTCCATGCAAGTGAATAGAATGTTTTTGTCATATTTCGGGAAACAATTGACAGATTCCTTCCAAATTTGGCAAACAAATAGTACTGCAGAAGGTAGTGTAAACTGGTATGTTTTATGTAGCTCAGGAACTTATTTTAAAAATGGTGCCTATGTAAAGATTTTAGCTCTGTTATTTTTTTACAAAACAAATTCCCACTTAATTTTGAATGATGACAGTGCCTATTTCAACCATCAAATTTGTCTATTCAGAGCTTCATTTCTCTGAAATTTTGTAAGACAGCTCTACAAATAAAAATTATTATTTTATCTCATATCTCGGGAAACAATCAACCTATTCTTACAAAATTTGGCGAAGATGTGGTATTGTGGTAGGTCATAATTTTAAATGTATTTTTTTAAAGGACACACCTATTTTTTGAATGGATGCAATAAAATTATTTTAATTTTGTGTGCAAAATCTATGAATTTATGTAATNCTCGGGAAACAATCAACCTATTCTTACAAAATTTGGCGAAGATGTGGTATTGTGGTAGGTCATAATTTTAAATGTATTTTTTTAAAGAAGGACACACCTATTTTTTGAATGGATGCAATAAAATTATTTTAATTTTGTGTGCAAAATCTATGAATTTATGTAATCTATTTTAACTTAACT
The DNA here is from genome assembly GCA_002778355.1 of Clitarchus hookeri. Lineage (NCBI taxonomy): Eukaryota > Metazoa > Arthropoda > Insecta > Phasmatodea > Phasmatidae > Clitarchus > Clitarchus hookeri. Next base: position 13,105 of record NQII01001402.1, read on the forward strand.
TTGTAAATTGGCAGAATACAATCATCGAAACTGCTCATACACCACTTTTTTGTCTTCCATTTATGAAGATCGCCTCATGAAAATTATGGAGGTTTTATGTAATGTCTCGAGAACAAATACACCGATTTCCACCAAGTGTTACACAAAATAATTTTTAATATATTTTTTATAAAATTAAGCATACCATAAATGCTACAGAATGCCATTTAAACAATAATGATTTAATGGGGTCAGACGACGATGTTCAAAATGGCAGCTTCATAAATTGTTGAGGTAAGTTTGACATATATTAAACAATTTAACCAAATTCAACCAAAATCTGTATGCATACCGTATACATTAAAAGAATAATATTTAGAGACCCTCTTTCTTTTTTGCAATTCACTACGATAGCATCAATTTAAAACAAATTGGGTTTTTTTATGTTGTATCTCAGAGACCAAACAACTGATTTCCATCAAATTATTCACACAAGNCAAATTGGGTTTTTTTATGTTGTATCTCAGAGACCAAACAACTGATTTCCATCAAATTATTCACACAAGTAGCGCTACAGTAGGCCCTGTAAACTTACATGTTTTATGTGACTCAGTCACTTATTTTCAAAATAAATGCCTTGTAAATAATTTAGGTTAGTGAACCCTATCATTCGAAAAAATAGACTAATTAAATNTTATTTTCAAAATAAATGCCTTGTAAATAATTTAGGTTAGTGAACCCTATCATTCGAAAAAATAGACTAATTAAATCCAAAGATAATGCTCCGAATGCGACCTCCCTAATGCAGTGGATAGCACGCTAGTTTATAGTACGGGTTTTTCTAGTTTAGAATTCCTGGCGAATGCCCGTCTCCGAAAACACGGGTACTAATATTTAAACAGATGGCGTGGAAACGAAATAGAAATAGGGGATAAGAAAGGCGGAAAGAACGGGACATCCAGCAAATAAGCATTGCCACCGCTCCCCACCAACACCTCTACGACCCTCATTATTCTAAAGCAGTGTCGTTAGTTTTCTTATCATCTGTCTTGCAAGTTACGGCCGTCTTGTTATGTCTCTGAGTTTAGAAAGTTAACATACGTTACTGAGATTAATACATCTTGTGCAGGGTTTGGGCTCTCATCCACCGCTACTCTTCTGTTAATCCGACCAACTGTTGCGAGGACAGCTCATTCCTCTTTTTGCCATCGAGACGTGGGATTTCATTACCTGGGGGCTGCCTTTATGTTAACATGCGGTCAAGATATCTCATCCAGCTTCCCCTGTATTTTAAGACGCAGTTGTATAGACTAACTTGCTTTAATTGTTTTCTTATTTCATCATTAGGCAGTCGGTTGTTGCGTGCGGCACCTACCGTTGCTCTTAAAAACCTGATAATAGTTTTAGATATCACCCTAATTTCGCATCCAGAGAAGGTCTTAGCTATGGTGATCACCTTATAAAAGTTAGAATTGAGTTTATTCCCTCATTTCATTCTTGCGGCTATTTTAATGATTATACATACATAATTTAATCAAATTTTAATTTTAATCCAGCTTTTACCATAGTAACATAAAAGGAAACCANAATGATTATACATACATAATTTAATCAAATTTTAATTTTAATCCAGCTTTTACCATAGTAACATAAAAGGAAACCAATGAACAGTACTGGCCAGGGATAATTTCTCTCTTCTGGACGAATTACCGCAAACACCGTACTTATAGTTTTGTCTACTGAAATTCGGAATTTAAGTGTCATGTTCTGCAGCTGGCTTGTGAAAATAATACAGTCCTAGCTGAGACATATCCTCGTTACACGATATTTATTACTATCGCCTGATCGTTTGCAAATATAACTGTTTTTACGTGACTCATCATAAGGTATATGCATTTAAACTTTCCAGTAGCATTTTTTCCATCTTCTGATTATATATATTTGTGTAAATATTAATACATACACACAGTTATTCATATACACATATATTCATAAACAACATCAAGAAGTACTGCAAANTGTGTAAATATTAATACATACACACAGTTATTCATATACACATATATTCATAAACAACATCAAGAAGTACTGCAAACTCCTTTAATACAGTTTCCTGGGATTAATTTTATAATTATTTTTGTATTCTTATACATACGTTTAATTATCTCACTGTGGAAATACTCGTTTCTTAATGATCTACTTCAGCCTTTCTCAGTTTACTTTGTTAAAGAAACTCACTTATCCAGCCCTTCTTAGTGCGTATTTCAGGACGATCTGGATTGACAATTACAGTATACTTACGTGAGGAATTCTAACGGTTAATTTTCTTACTAAACAAATCTATGCCCTACTAAGGGGCCCCGCCTGTTTTACGATATGTGATGAACTAAACCATAAAGCCTGGGTGATTATGCTGCACGTAAACGTCGTCTAAGTTGAATTGAAATGTTTCGGCGGTTGCCTGCCTGGCACTTGAACTGTGTTGTAGCATGTTTGGAAAACGCGTTTTCTGGCGAAACTATTAAACGCGTCCCCAGTAAGTTTACCTAGGAAAAGAAAACGTGCCTCAAACGAGCGCTGAAAGATACTTTCAAGATACATTGCATTCACGATTAGTTCCAACTATTCTGAAGCCCCACTGAAGTTCTACTCCCAGGATATCCCTCCGCCTCATGCAAACAAACCTTAACCCGAGTCTGGAAATTACACCAAAGGGTCAGCGCACAACATTCGTACGCCCTCAGCGTAACCATATTTTGTATGAGAACTATTTANGGAAATTACACCAAAGGGTCAGCGCACAACATTCGTACGCCCTCAGCGTAACCATATTTTGTATGAGAACTATTTATTACTAGGCATTGCCAACACACTTATTTTCTTCCTTTCTTCACTTCATATTATCCCTTTCAGATTTACTTTAATTTACGGTTTCAGGTGTTGCAAGCAAAATAAATTATGATGCGTGGTATACTGAATTCGACACAACACTTGTTTCGTTGTCACAGCCAATTATCCATGGTCCAGATGTTTGGCTACCGTTATATGAACCAATTATGACGTAGACTAGTAAGACGATTTGCGAATAATTTACCCACAGGTAAGATCATTGGTCGCTGGGCTTCTCAGTGTGCAGTATAGACCAACAATTGCATATGCGTAATGTACAAAATAGTGTAGACTGGGTCTGAGTGGGTTAATTATAAATGAACTGTTATAATTTATACATAAAATATATGTGAACGTACAACTTAATCAATATGTAAGGTAGTTTTATGTAGACACGAGTATAAAACGCTTGTAAAACATTATATATTTACGGAACAACAAAGCACGTCGTACACAGGGTTATTTTTCAAAGTTATGATTAAAAAAGTGTGAAGAAACCGCGAAAATACTATACCACGCGTGATATAAATATTATTTTGAAGCTCTACAACATCGTTACACTGTTTTTCCAGACTGCTGTATCTTAAGGACACGAGCGAAACTATGATAGAAGCCTGCTTTGAATCTTGCTACACACTTCCCACCAATTAAATGATTGGTGGGTCAAAGTTGATAGTCACATAGGTACATGCAGCATGACAAGAACACTGCACGCCAGTTCAGAGCCTTGCGCTTAGAGGCGATGGCGCACTAGATGCGCGTGGCAATGTCGCCCTAATCGCTTCCGCACTTATCTGCCTCAAATGCGAGAATAACAACAGGAAAGCGATCAATTTAACAGTGAGATCTTGTTAGCTGGTGTGGGTAAAATAAGGTGAAGATGAAGCAGCGGTGGAATGCAAGTGCGGGGGAAATGGGTGTGCCCAGGGNGGAAATTACACCAAAGGGTCAGCGCACAACATTCGTACGCCCTCAGCGTAACCATATTTTGTATGAGAACTATTTCTTACTAGGCATTGCCAACACACTTATTTTCTCCCTTTCTTCACTTCATATTATCCCTTTCAGATTTACTTTAATTTACGGTTTCAGGTGTTGCAAGCAAAATAAATTATGATGCGTGGTATACTTAATTCGACACAACACTTGTTTCGTTGTCACAGCCAATTATCCATGGTCCAGATGTTTGGCTACCGTTATATGAACCAATTATGACGTAGACTAGTAAGACGATTTGCGAATAATTTACCCACAGGTAAGATCATTGGTCGCTGGGCTTCTCAGTGTGCAGTATAGACCAACAATTGCATATGCGTAATGTACAAAATAGTGTAGACTGGGTCTGAGTGGGTTAATTATAAATGAACTGTTATAATTTATACATAAAATATATGTGAACGTACAACTTAATCAATATGTAAGGTAGTTTTATGTAGACACGAGTATAAAACGCTTGTAAAACATTATATATTTAGGGAACAACAAAGCACGTCGTACACAGGGTTATTTTTCAAAGTTATGATTAAAAAAGTGTGAAGAAACCGCGAAAATACTATACCACGCGTGATATAAATATTATTTTGAAGCTCTACAACATCGTTACACTGTTTTTCCAGACTGCTGTATCTTAAGGACACGAGCGAAACTATGATAGAAGCCTGCTTTGAATCTTGCTACACACTTCCCACCAATTAAATGATTGGTGGGTCAAAGTTGATAGTCACATAGGTACATGCAGCATGACAAGAACACTGCACGCCAGTTCAGAGCCTTGCGCTTAGAGGCGATGGCGCACTAGATGCGCGTGGCAATGTCGCCCTAATCGCTTCCGTACTTATCTGCCTCAAATGCGAGAATAACAACAGGAAAGCGATCAATTTAACAGTGAGATCTTGTTAGCTGGTGTGGGTAAAATAAGGTGAAGATGAAGCAGCGGTGGAATGCAAGTGCGGGGGAAATGGGTGTGCCCAGGGAAAACCCGCCCACCAATGGCAACGTCCGCCACGTTTCCCACATGCCTAGCCACTACACGTCCGCGGCACCCTGGACGTCATTCAAATTTGGCACGTAAAAACCAACTGATCACCAATTTCTGCAGCAATCTTCTTTAAACTATAGGTTATTCACGGAAAAGCGAGCAATTTTGAAAGCCCTCACATTAAAAATAATAGTCAATAAATATATTTTATTTTAGCCTTAGACATTAACTTTCGAGAGCGATGGACTCTACACGCTGTGTTTACTACATACATGGCAATATTTATTTTAAAAGGTGGTTAAAAAATAAAAAATGGCTGAAATAAAAAAGTTACTGTGGCATCAAAAGTGCTCACTTTACCGTGGACAGCGTATAACAGTGTTTATAAGTGTTAAATGTTTTGATGAAGTATTTTAGAAAATATAAAGGATAAGTTATTATTTGTACTGTGTAATTTCTGTGGAATTAATGTCTTCTATTCTATTCTCTTTTTATGCGTATTATCCGTATTTTCGTTTATCCGGATGACTTTCGCTCCCAGTTAGCCTGGATGAAATAAGCTCTATGGTATTCTACATTTTACATAAACGTGGTCTTGCCAAGAAGTTTATCTCTTCAGGTGCCTAACAGAATTATCGAGATATCGGTTGGGTTGATGAGTCAGTGAATTTCTGCTTTGGTATTGTGTGCACCCTTCCGTCAAAACAGTGAGCGATAACTTAAGCAAGTTATGTACATATCCTCTGATTGTAGAGCGTTATTAAATGTAATTGAGGCGCATGTTTGCTCATTAGTAAGTAACCAACACACGCTCGGAGTAATAAGGAAGCGCTGGAATTATCTCTGACGTGTTCAGGTTACTTTTTTTTTTTTTTTTGTATTCTCTAAGAGAATTTGCTGTCAGAGTGAGAAAAAGGTAACGCTCATTATTTTTATTCATTGGAGTGGGAAGTGAAGTGTTGTCATGCTCATTGTACTTTAATCACGCACGTAGGAGTCGCTAAACATTTAGATCCGTATTAATTTACGGTTTCAGGAGTTGCAAACAAGACTTTTTATGGCGATTTCTGTACTTCAGTGGACGTAACACCTGTTTCGTCAACATGGCCAATGAGCTAGAGACTTTTCTTTCTGCTATAGCAGATTGAACGAGTAACACACTGAGAAAAAAAAAGTGTTTGTAGTAATAAGAACCATATAGTCGGGTAAAGTAGGGACAGCCGTCTGATGGGCTACAGGTACCAGCCAGATATTGTTAACACTGATACGTAGTAACGCCAACATAACTGCTTGTTGTATGCCTGTCTGTGATTGCATTTGCCACTGTATGAATGGGTGCTACAGCCGAGCTCTACATCACTACTACAAAACAGATAATATCTCCAACTCATCAGATGGCTGTCCCTATTTTAACACAGTCTAGATTGTTCCTACGACCACGTTTTATTCTCAGTGGGACTTAAACCAGTCGAATCAGAAAAANATTTTAACACAGTCTAGATTGTTCCTACGACCACGTTTTATTCTCAGTGGGACTTAAACCAGTCGAATCAGAAAAACATTATCAGATATTTAGCCTCGCAGTATACACTAACGGTAAAAAAAAAACATCCCTTGGACACAATTGTGTACGCTGGGTCTGAATGTGTCAAGGTAGTAACGCATTCTGGAGCCGATGATGTGTTTGTTGGNTGGACACAATTGTGTACGCTGGGTCTGAATGTGTCAAGGTAGTAACGCATTCTGGAGCCGATGATGTGTTTGTTGGAAAGTAAAAATTTCCTCTTGTTTTGCATTGATTAATGACCTGATAGCAGTAGTTTTATGAATCACAAAAATTACAGTATCCTATTCGCAGCATTCTGCGTATATAAATTATTGACCCTTTCATGCGCATTGTAGACAATTGTCTACATGTTGCACAGGAAGCTTATATTGGACCAGTGCTATATATTGCGAGGCTCAGTGCCCAATTGNAGACAATTGTCTACATGTTGCACAGGAAGCTTATATTGGACCAGTGCTATATATTGCGAGGCTCAGTGCCCAATTGTATTCTCTGCAGGTAATTGATTAGTAAACCATGCTACTGCTCCGCGTTATCACTGGTTCATATCACTGATCACCGAACAAAAAATCTGCAACTTATTAGCTGTGAAAACGAAACAAGTTCTTTGTCAGCTTAAGTACAGCACTGATCAAAAATGTCTTATTTACGACACCAGAAACCATAGCTTAATGTGGGAATGAAAAAGTTAATTTGGCAACATGCTAGACTCTNATGTCTTATTTACGACACCAGAAACCATAGCTTAATGTGGGAATGAAAAAGTTAATTTGGCAACATGCTAGACTCTACGAGTCTTTGAGTACTTGAGTGACTGAGTAAAGAGATTTGGGCGGCTCTTAACATTGTGGTCTTGAGAGCCGGTTTGTGTACTCGAGCCTTAGTTGTTCATTGGCTGACGCTCCATTTTTATCTTAGAACAAGCAGCATGTGGTTCGGTCCTCGTTTTCTTGTAGGCTAGTTATTGGCTCAAATCCGTCCAGGGCGTTGCTTACAAATTGCGATCCAAGTGAAAAAGAAGTCAAATGTACAAAGTTCTATATTTATGCCCCTATGAAGTTTTGCGACAGTAGTTAGTCAGCATTTGAAATTAACTTTGTAGTGCAAAAGTAACCTGCGCGTGTTCGTGGGCAGATGCAGCGGCGCTAAGAGTAGTGTAGCTTATGGTAGGACTAGAGTCGACGTACAACCTCACGACACGAACGACATGCCAGCCGTCTTCTGTAACGGTGCCGCGCCTTCAAATCCTCCAATTTACTTCTCTCCTGTAGATTACGTACCCGCACGCACGAACGCTCGCCGCTTGCTGGCAAGCAGTCGTTTTACTGATCTTAGATTTCTCAAATACACGAGACACTCGACATAGCTAAAATAAGCGGTGATTTACATACCGGTTCTTCCTTGTAGTATCGTCGTCATCTAACATGTGGACACTTCCTTCGAAATGTGCAACTGTTCACTCGGCGGGGAGCTATATATCGCTTGNTCGTCGTCATCTAACATGTGGACACTTCCTTCGAAATGTGCAACTGTTCACTCGGCGGGGAGCTATATATCGCTTGCAGCTCTACGCTGTCATGTCGAAGAGGGTATTCGCGTGAATAATGTGCTGACGGAGAACGATTTGCAGATATAGCATTAGGAGCAGCCGGGAAAAACTTTTTTTCCCCCAAGCCTTCGGCTTGGCTGGAGAAAAGCGTTTTGGGGTATAAATAACGAGACCATACTTCACTCGGGCGGACTCGACTAACGAACNGGCTTGGCTGGAGAAAAGCGTTTTGGGGTATAAATAACGAGACCATACTTCACTCGGGCGGACTCGACTAACGAACGGGATATGTATGTAGTATTTGATTGGAACGAGGCGTTGGCTCGGAGCCACGACTTTCTCAGCACCCAGAGGCGTACGATCGCCGGCAAAGCCAATACTTGTGCTTGTTTCAGTTTCCTGGTATAGTGCCGGGGAAAGGCCATCAGTAATACTACCTACACACCTGCGTATCGTACGTCAACTTGGTCATTTGTGGGACAGTGCATCTGCTAACGGGGGATCGAACTCAAATTCACCTAGTTCACGAAACAGGACCAAATTCACCCGGCTATCTATAGGAACGTTTAACACTTTGATGCATGTACACATTCACTGATATTCAAGACAGCATAGAGGCCTATATCCATGACTACAATAACACCAGTTCTGTAGGGCTGTATGATCCCCCTCATCACGGAACTGCTGGTGTACACAACACTGGACTCTACACTGTACTGTACAATTTTTATTTACGGCTGATCATCACACATGTGGGTGTTGAGTTTATGTTGCATGTATCATATTTATTTTACTCACTAGAAGGTTTTACAACCAATCGTGTGGTTCTAACTATTTAAAACAAAAATATTTTTTGTAGTTTGAAAAATTATCGTTTCTGGGCTGTAGTGGTCTCGTAAACTCCTGTTAGCCACTAGTGGAAAATTAATCTATAAACGTGCAAGTTTTTTTCAAGGACAAATAAATTTTCATAATACCGTTGCTGGAGCTACGCCTGAGCGTAGTCTCCAAAGTGTTAAGTGTAGTTAAAATTTCTTATTATTATTTGAAATAATTCTTGACAACGTTTGTCTCAATTCCACAACCACCGCCGTTTTCTCTTTTCTGAAATACAAGAATTTAATGGAGTTACAACATCATTACCACACACGCCAATAAAATGGCGGCAATAGCCAGCAACAAGTCCAAACGCCGTTCACCAATCAGCCCCTGGTAGCCCACTTGCCAACCTACAGGCCAGCCAATAGAAAACCTTTTGCAGCATGCAGTAGTCAATCAGACACAAGGCTCGTTCTTAGTGCCTCGCGCAGCCAATCAGAGAATGGGTACGGCCAAATCAAAGGAACCGCCACGACATTTCGTCTTTGTATGCCAATAAATATCTCCAAATTTTATGGCTGTATATTTTTGTTTTATACTGAAACTGTTTCATTGGGATTGTTTGTGTTGTTATGAAAAATCAATATATAATTAACAAACATTGTTATTATTATAATTGTAACATAAATTATAAACAAGCACTAGAGCGGCTAATTCGAACAAAGGAAATGAAATAATGCCAATTACACTACAACAAAACCAAACAGATAAATGCCAGTACTGGACCAAGCTTATTTGGTTGCCATCACAAATTATGTAAATACTAGACGTACCAGATTGTTCCAGTTAATCAAATGTTTATTCANTAGACGTACCAGATTGTTCCAGTTAATCAAATGTTTATTCACTCCAATGAAAATATTCTTTTAAATCTATTTATAATTATATTTATAATTCTTACTGTAACCAAATCAATTAGTAGAACTTACTTTTAAAATGGTTTCGTGTATTATATAGATATTTAGAAGATATCGGAACATCCAAAAAATTTTTAGATCAACAAACTATTTCAAAATTATTTATTTGCATNTACAACAAAACCAAACAGATAAATGCCAGTACTGGACCAAGCTTATTTGGTTGCCATCACAAATTATGTAAATACCAGACGTACCAGATTGTTCCAGTTAATCAAATGTTTATTCACTTCAATGAAAATATTCTTTTAAATCTATTTATAATTATATTTATAATTCTTACTGTAACCAAATCAATTAGTAGAACTTACTTTTAAAATGGTTTCGTGTATTAGATAGATATTTAGAAGATATCGGAACATCCAAAAAATTTTTAGATCAACAAACTATTTCAAAATTATTTATTTGCATNATAGATATTTAGAAGATATCGGAACATCCAAAAAATTTTTAGATCAACAAACTATTTCAAAATTATTTATTTGCATTTAGGGAACAAATTGAGATTTCTGGAGCAAGGCCAAATTAGTTGAATGAAGAAAATATTGTTCAGTGCAAACGAATACCTTCCAAGTAAATGTATTTGGTATCAGAAACTAAATGTTTCTCTCAGTGTAGGTTTTAAACAATGCGAGGTTCTCCATCAGGCATTCAGGTGTTTCTTCTTCGACGGTGTCTCGGAAAACTGGTCTAGAGTACACGGCTCTTGGCTCGAGACGCAGGTTTGGCCGAGGGTACTTCAAGCCGTGGTCACGCCGTTACACAGCCGTCCTTCCCGTCTAAAACCGCCTATATCACAGTATTCACGCACCGTAGTTCAGCGTCACATTCTCAAAGCTACTAGAACGTCTCGCGGCTTTTACAATACAGTTCAGTTACGCCTCTTCACTCCGCAGATCATCTNATTCTCAAAGCTACTAGAACGTCTCGCGGCTTTTACAATACAGTTCAGTTACGCCTCTTCACTCCGCAGATCATCTTGAATTTCAAATGTTCTGCTTCGTCAACGATTTGGAGAACAAATGAAATCAACCGGAGAGAAAATACCTTATAAAGNATTCTCAAAGCTACTAGAACGTCTCGCGGCTTTTACAATGCAGTTCAGTTACGCCTCTTCACTCCGCAGATCATCGTGAATTTCAAATGTTCTGCTTCGTCAACGATTTGGAGAACAAATGAAATCAACCGGAGAGAAAATACCTTATAAAGNTGAATTTCAAATGTTCTGCTTCGTCAACGATTTGGAGAACAAATGAAATCAACCGGAGAGAAAATACCTTATAAAGTGACTTTATGAGAAACAGTGCATCACACACACGTTATGCACATAGCGAACTTCTGCTCGTGTAAGATAGTAGTTTATAAGTAACGATCTACTTTTATTACTGGACTATCCTCGGTTATTCTAATGTAGCAAGCCCGTGATTCGCGTGCATATACGAGACTTAATGAGGAAAACTAAATTGCAAAAGTTAAACGAAGATTGTGTTTAAAAATAAGCGTAGGAGATAAATATCTTAACAATTATTTTCTTACTCTAACGGTAATCGCGTATAAATATTTTGGCTTAATACTTTGTAAGTAGAATGGAATTATGGATACGTGGACATTTGTATGATGTTTTGTTAACTATTTTGTAAATTATTTAAAATATTTAATTAAAATGGGAATGTATAAAAGAGAAGAAATATCAGGACCATTTTCGAATTGGTACTTTAAGTTTGCTAAAAGTTTTCGTGACTTGATATACTATTCAAATATGATGACTATTTGGTAGTTTAGAGTTTAGTTTTTCTTATATAAGGNAGTTTTCGTGACTTGATATACTATTCAAATATGATGACTATTTGGTAGTTTAGAGTTTAGTTTTTCTTATATAAGGAAATTTACAAAATCTTAATTTACAAAAATAATGAAATCACTATAACACCGCCATATTAGTTCAATAAACAAAATATATTCACAATTAACATACTTTGAAATAAAGTACTGTTTTTCATAATTAGTGGTTCATAACATTTAAAGGATATTAGTTTTGTTTATAGCTACCGTAATATAATGTATATTTTAGTNAGTTTTCGTGACTTGATATACTATTCAAATATGATGACTATTTGGTAGTTTAGAGTTTAGTTTTTCTTATATAAGAAAATTTACAAAATCTTAATTTACAAAAATAATGAAATCACTATAACACCGCCATATTAGTTCAATAAACAAAATATATTCACAATTAACATACTTTGAAATAAAGTACTGTTTGTCATAATTAGTGGTTCATAACATTTAAAGGATATTAGTTTTGTTTATAGCTACCGTAATATAATGTATATTTTAGTGCTTGGCTTGAGTTCGAACTAAAAACCACATACCAGTCTTTCGAGGATTACAGTTTAAACATTACGTTTCCTTAAAATATATTTTCCAGTCAAAATTGTGATATTTTTAAAACGTATTCTGAGCAAGTGATTGCCGAAAGCATCTGAAGCGAAACTTATTAAATGGCTTATTACTAAATAACGAAAAGATCCACTCTAACTTGGTCTAAGTGAAGCCAGTGTTTGAGACGACCTTTACGTCAGAGGTTCGCCGAGACTCTGCTTTCTACTCACAAGCTTCTGAGTTCGATTCCTGAGAGAGCTTTGACTGTGAGTTGAGTGTTTAGAAACAACCTTTCTGCACAAAGGAAGGGCGTAAGCCACTTTTCGCGAACATTACGCATTAGTATCAGCGCAGGCAACCAAGACGGGATGTCGAATATGACGCCACACTGTGATGCAAAGTGCCAAAGACTCGACAGTGCGTCTAGAAGGCCTGAACGACTCAAACCTCTACACCAGGATACGGTGACACAATTAGCATTTACCACCACGAGCAATAAAAGATTAATTTCTTTTAATCCCCAGTTCCAAAATTTGCATAAGTTCTTGCGTATTCCTTTCTCTTATAACGCAGCAGCATATGTCAACACATATATCGAAACATGATTCTGTTATTTTATTTACTTTAACGAAGAAACAAAATACGCCCTCAAAAATCCTTTCTTAGGATATGACTGATGTGAAAGGTTAAACTCATTTGGAAAAGTACATGATGGAGCTGGCGTTTTTGGGAGAACATCTCTCGCAAAAATAAAGGGAAATTAAAGGAACTACATAAGCTGGAAACCAGCCTAGCAATACTTCAGAGGATTTGTCTGCCAATCGGGAGGTCACGGGGTCGAATCTATTGTGAACGCGGGTGTATGTGATGTTTTAGTCATATTTTTAACCATTTATCTTAGTAGTATCGCATGAAGTAAAATCAGAGCTTTGATAAATTGCCAATTATCAGTAACATCTAATTGGCAAGGAACAAAAGAATGCTAACATACATGGTATCGAAACTCTAAATGATGTATAGGCCTAAATGTGTCGCTTGTTTTATTAGCCTACTTTCCGGAGGAAAGAAAGGCTTATGAGATCACTTTCCTGTCTGTGTGTCTGTGTGTGTGTGAATGTATGCATGAATATCTCTGTGTGTCTCTGTGCGTGTCTCCCCTCCTTTCAATTTTTGAACGTGTCAACCGAATTTCACCAAACTCGGTACACATATAGTGCTAAGTAAGAACACCCGACTTTTACAGTTTTTAACTACGCCGGCCACATACTTTCAAAATGGCGGCCAATTTAAAATTATATCTTGGAAACCATTTAAACCATTTAAACCAAACTTTGTATGCTGGCACTGCAAGTTGTAAGTTTTAAATTCAGAGGTTAAAATTATTGTTAGTCCACAATTTTGGAAGATAGCGCCAAATGAAAAAATAAAACTTTTACATGATATATCGAAAACTACTCAAAACTATTATCGCCAAATTTGGCACGTAAGTAATACTATGACTGACGGTAAGTGTTAGTAATTGAACTTTATTAGACACTTATTTTTAAAGCGGCAGACATACAAATATTTTAGGTTTATTTGGTAATACTACTATACAGTTTCACCAATTTCAACCACATTTTGTACGCTAATGGTATATATAACAAGAATAATATAAACCAAACAACAACCACTTTTGTCCGCCATTTTGTAAGATAGATTCACATGAAAAATAAAGCTTTTATATTATATCTCGAAAACCACTCAACCAATTTTCTTCAAATTTGGCAAGTAAGTAATACTATTATAGGCCAAGTAAATATAAGTAAATTAACTTTATTTTGCACTAATTTTCTAAATCGTGGCCATACAAGTATTTCAGGTTTATTTGGTAGAACTTCTATACCATTTGGCTAATTTCAACCAAATTTTGTACGTTGATGGTATCTATTACAAGCATCAAATATGAAAAAAAACACTTTTCCGCCATTTTGTAAGATAGCGCTAAATAAATAAAGCTTTTGCGTAATTTCTCGGAAAATAATTGAAAGATTCTTACCAAATATGGCGAACAAGAAGTACTGCTATACAGCTGTTTTAGTTTTGTATGTTATAGCGTCGAAACCATGTAATTAATTTCAACGAAACTGTGTATGACGGCTGTATATATTAAAACAATCAAATGTGTACACAAAATCTCTTTTATGTACGCCATTTTGTAAAATTGTATCACTTGACAAAATTAAATTATGTGATNCACTTTTCCGCCATTTTGTAAGATAGCGCTAAATAAATAAAGCTTTTGCGTAATTTCTCGGAAAATAATTGAAAGATTCTTACCAAATATGGCGAACAAGAAGTACTGCTATACAGCTGTTTTAGTTTTGTATGTTATAGCGTCAAAACCATGTAATTAATTTCAACGAAACTGTGTATGACGGCTGTATATATTAAAACAACCAAATGTGTACACAAAATCTCTTTTATGTACGCCATTTTGTAAAATTGTATCACTTGACAAAATTAAATTATGTGATCTCCGAAAAAATAACCGATTTATACGAAATTTGGCTAACAATTATCACTATGGCAGGCTATGTAAGCTGATAAATTTTAAGAGAGTCACACACACATACTTTCAATATGGCGTCCATATAAAAATTTTAGCTTCGAATTTTTTATATACGAAACTGCAAAACAAATTTTAACTTAATTTTGTATGCTGACAGTATCAGATATATCCATCAAAATTGTTAATGCAAAGCCTCATTTCTCCACCATTTTGTAAGATAGAATTAAATGAAATAATATATTTTTTATGCCGTATCTCAGGAAACAATCAATCGATTACACTTTCAAATTTGGGGGAGAAGTTGTACTGTGATAGGCTATATAAATTTTTATGTTTTAAATATGTAATACACTTATTTTCTGAATGTTGTGCAGTTGATTTCAAGCTTGCTTAATTTTATGAGTTTTCTGAATTCGAATCTCGGTTAAGTAACTCGTGTATTTTAATTGTCTTTGTAGTCTTTCACATGTTTCTTGTTCCATCTCTAATAATATTGCTGTCAATGAGATGCCAACGACTACCTACCATGTAATCTTTCAAGAACTTCACTAAAATTTATTTACACCTATGCAGAGGAAATTAGGCTCATTAGTTATCAGTAACTTCTTATTTAACATATTGTTCACATAGTTTAAAGCCGCACTTTTATTTGATTGACAGGGCGGGTATATACTTTCTTACAATAGTTTACCGGCTTACTAGTGGAACGTACGTAAAAATAATACCAGCGAACTGGAATATATATAAATTATACATTTTCGACACAGAACCTCGATACCCTACCCGCAAGTGAATTGGTTATGGTTTTCGACACTACGTAATATGCGCGAACAAGTTAAAACGTAAAGTAATCTTTTTTGCATCCACGATAAGGCGAGTATGAATAAATAATGCTCTATTATTGAACGTAACCTTAGTAGTTTGCAACTTTTGTCATAACGGAGTTTTATTGCTCCTCTTTGATCCGTTAAAATTGTTGCTCCGCTGTCTGACTCTGACTTGACGCAGGGAATAATTGCGAGCAATGGAATGCTTTTCTTTGTCATAAGGGTTGTAAACTCCAACTATTATTTACTGAATGCAATTGTTATAAACCACGACTGCAACCGCTTACTTCAATGGAATTTATACGAAGATATAATTCACTTTTAAAATGTCAGGAATTGTCTCCACGAAATTCAGCCATCATCTCACAAGGACAAAAGAAAAAAACAAATTTGAAATCTCTGTACTGAATGATAGGCAGGGAAGATGGTATTCTGAAATACGGGTGCGTAAATTTTTCTTCATATCTTACGTAAAGGTGAAGAGTGAGAACTGTTGTTAGCAAACTTTCGAAAGGTGGCATTTTACCCCAGGACAACGCTCAACTTGATGTGGCCAGTGAAACCAGCCACTGCTTTCGGATCATGGTTACGAGCGCTCGAGCCGCCCAACAGCTGTGTTTTGGCTGCAGGCATTTCTCACCTTCTGGCCTTTAGAAGTCACCGATGCGACGGAATAATTGTTGCGAAGATCAAAAATCATTCTTCCAGGAAATGATTCCAACCTTCTAAAGCGCATAGAGTCATAAGTTATAGCTATTTTTGAAATTGCAAATAAATTTTTTAATTTCTGAAACACCCTTCACTTTTCCTTCTTCAATGTTGTAAGGTCGATATTTAATCTTAATAATATACATATAACTGCTTAATTTACATATCGTATAGCGTGGTGAATTTACAATTGTGGAGAAAATTATTTGATGGCCCAGAGTAATAAGTGTGGAGCGCAGGACGGTCGTGGCGGAACGATGCTGTAAGGCTGGAGCCTCGAGGAACGCCCTCGCTGGAGAAGAGTGGGAGGAAGGTGGTCGACGGCCTTACATTCTGGCAGACGGAAGGGAATATTTGGTATCGCGTGCAGGCGAAATTGCCCGCTGTGCATGGAGCGGGTCGTTACCAGTGGTTCGCGCTGTCGCCTGACGCTCGTACTTTGCTGACCTAGCTCTCTGTCCTACCGCTGACTGCGATGGAAAATATCAAACAAGAAGATAGCACTGCGCGCCTTACGGGTTACTAAGGGTATTTAACCCTGGCGCCCCTCCACTTCCCCCGAATTCGATTCGACGCCACATCTATCGAAGAGATTACAACAAGAAAATTAGCATTTCCGCCTGTAAGTATTTTCCCGGTGAGTAAATGTTCTGGGAACATGCGTTTTTCCTTCTGTGAAGGCAAAACTCTTCTACGTAGGGCCTCTGCGAGTAATTAAATAAAAAAAAGGAAGAAAACATTGACATTTATATAATCGCCACATTTACCACTTGCTATAATACAGTTTCTTCAAGAGTTCGTGGAACGAGTATCACAGTTGCTAATAGTGTTCCCAAATTGTTCTGTGACTTACACAATTTTTCATGTAGAGACATTTTTAACAGACTATCAGTAGAAAACATTTTAGTTTAGAGCCTGGTGAAAGAGTGTTCTTATTTATATGTCAAAATGGAATTGGTTCGTACAAAATATTCGTTTTTTCCCTGGGATATCTGCTATTATTTCTACATGCTATGGTTCAGTGTTTATCCAAAAAATTTCATTATATGTAATGTTGTATTCTTAGCCGAAAAGCTTGCTTACTTTTTCTCTCCCTTTCATCGCTGATATTTCTGGGAAGAGCGTTTATAACGTAGGCGCTGCACACCTAACTGGATCAGTGTTGGAGCCATGTATGATGAAAGAGAAACATGATGTGTACTGGAGGAAAAGGAAAGAGAGGCAGATGTATAGCTACTGCTGTGTCGGTATCTTTGATTATGCCATCTTCTGATAATATGAGCCAGGCTGTTGGCGGTCGGTCGTCAAACGCCAAATATGAATGTCATGTCATGAATCCTCTTAACTGCGACCGGAGAGTACTTCGCATCTGTTCAACATTCCGTTAGCATAGCAGCATTCGCTGAAATTAAATGTACAGATGTATTGGGTAAGAAAAATTTAGATATAAATGAGTCATTCTGGCTACATGGAACCGGATTCAATCTCCAGCCGGGTCACTCCCGGATTTTTGCTTGTGGGAATTAAAGTGTTTATATTAAATACATATTACACGCTATTTAGAGATAACTAAATATAACTTTAACTAAATATAATTGTATATTTGATACATGGAAATTCTTTTACACGAACGCATGGACTGAAATTAGGTTTAGTTTAATTTGTGAACAACTCACTTTATTAGCGGAGATTAAAAAGAAGGCATCAACAATTGTATTTATTTTGTCTCCATTTGCAGTAAAACCAGAGCAGTTATTATGAGTGACACGTAATCGTGTAAAAACTTTAAATAAGAATATATGTATTTACTGAAAATGTTACAATTTATAACGTATAAGAATGAAACAATTTCTACAACAGTGCACAACATTGCAATTGTATGTACCCAAAGATAATGCTAAATACAAAAGTCAACCATAATTAATCCCATAAAATTACCTGATCACAGTGGCTGGTTTTATAGTGGTTGCATCAGATCTTCGTCGATTTGTATATTGTCCAGAAACTCAGTTCTCCAGGTTTAATATTTTTTATGATGTTTACAATAAATTGTGTTTCAGCTTATCTTCAAAAGGCTTAAACCACCTTAGGAATTCTGAATTCCGTGTAAAAGTGTCTGAGGTAATTCCTAACGTAAAATGAGATAAAAAATTTTAACAAAAAATTAAGTGGTTATTCAAGTAGGTGTGCGCTCTTTAAAATCAATATTATGATTATATTAATAAAACATTAGATACTGCAAAATATCCTCGCACAGTTACCTATTGATTATTGTTTTTTTAATATACGATTGGTTGAAAGGAAATAATGAACGCCTTTATTAAGACAATATGGAGTGCAAAGTTGTTTCCATACAAATGTTGATATCAAAACTTCTTTCAGTTGATTTACATTATAAAGTTTAAATTAAACAATAAATAGTTGATTCCCAGGTGAATGGTTGTTGAGAAATCCAAAAAATTTAATGGGTGTGGTTGATCGCTTGCAGGGTGTGCAATCTGGACTGGAGTAGTTTGGACGGCTCTTAACATCAGGGGCTTGAGTACCGATGAGTGTGAAGCGAGGTGAGTATGAAGCAGCACTGGAATGCAAAGGTGGGGGAAACTGGAGATCCTCGAGAAAACCCGCCGAGCAGCGATATCGTCCGGCACGATTCCCACGTGCGAAAATTCGGGAGCGTCCCTTCCGGGAATAGAGACCGGTTCTCCTTCGTGGAAGGCGAGCGTTCTAGCTGCTCAAACACCGTGGCCCCTTTGCAATCTGAAGTGTATCATTTTTTTTTTTCATAATGAAGGAGGTTGTATTCTCAGATATCAGTTATTATTTCAAGAAATCACTGCTGTGTTCTGGGATTTTGTAATATTATCACAAGTGGAATGTAACTGTTATGAAATACGTTTAAAATCTTGATAATCCAGGACGTGCGCCTCTCTTAATATAAATTGCTCATAAGTTGCAATTGCGTTTACTTACTCGTTTTGCAAAAGAAATGATCGCACAACAATTTCCTGGAATTCATAATATCACATTTTCACTGTGCACATGTGTGTTTAAATGTACACTGTATGTATATGTTTACAAAACATGTATACAGGCATGCAAACGTACATACCTACATACGTACATAAATAAATGCATGCATGAAAATATTCCTATTTAAATTCTTACATACAAGTATATATTCATATCTGTGAGTAATCAGTTCACCTTGGCGATTGTGAATTTTTTGAAATTTCAGGTTTTGTTTACAAGCATTGCCGTAAAGACTTGTTCACTGAAGTATCGCTTGTTCGCCATACTAGGATTCTGCTTTCTCTTTTGACCCAACAATGTGTTTCTGTAACGTAACTGCTATCACAGAAGCCCTTTACAACAAACGCCCATGGTTTAAATTCAAATTCGGGCGCTTTTATGGTTCGGTATAACTTACGTCTACACTAAAATTCAGGACCAAAGGATATACGCAACGGTGTGATATGTAATGAAGATTTATCCTCAGCACAATGTACACATATATAGACATCCAAGACAAGCTATAATAAGCACCTCAAGTATATCTACCAAGGTAGGAAAACCAGTTTTTTTATTGTATTTGCGCTTAAACGTTCCTATTGGTCAACATCACTCTGTACACACTTACTGTATGCGCAACACTCATTACTGGCTCGTTTCGTATTGGTTGTCTATTAACGAATGTCTTGAATAGTTAGCTGTGGCCGAGAAAATGTCACAGAATATGTATGTGTTCAGAAATGAAATGGCGAGGCGATTACCTATGATGTCGCTGATTGGCTGCGCAATGCTCTGAAAACGAGCATTATGCCTGACTGACAACTGCCTGCTGCGAACAATTCCGTATTGGTTTGACTGCCGGCTGACGAGAACGTTACCAGGCGCTGATTGGTGACCGGCGTTCCGACATGTTGCTGGCCAGTGACGCCATTTTGCTGACGTGTGCGGCTTGAGTTCGCGGTATAAGCGGCTGTTTTACTTCTGTATTTTTTAGTATTGTGTCAAGAGACTGATAGGGCAACCGCCCTGGTTACAAGTAATATTTCCTTCTCGTTATCCGAACAGAGTATAGTGTTGTCCTCTTACCTTCATTTTGCGGGAGTCAGTAACTAACACCGCTCTATCATTCTGTCTAGTCTGCCATGGGCACGCATTGCTTTCCAACTCCGCAATGCTTCTCATGGTCAAGATCTGCCTTTCAACTGAAATCTCATCATCTTAACTTAAATCCACTCTTTGTAATAACACCATTCTGTCACAGAGTAAATAAATACATAGAGACGAAATGGCGTATTGGTTCTTTTGATCTGGGCGATCTCATTCTCTAATTGGTTATCCGAGAGTCTGGGAACGGACCTTGTGTGTGATTGGCTACCACGAGCTCAGAAACGTACCTTATTGGCTGGGCTACTGGCTGGCAAGTAAGTCACCAAGCACTGATTTGCGAACGAAGTCCCGAAATGTTGCTGGCTAGTGACGCTATTTTGGGGGCGTGTGCAACTGGAGTTCGTGAAATAAGTGGCTATTTCCCCTCTGAATTCATATTTACTATATGGTTCCGTCACAGATCTATGCCACGAAAAATACTCTCGGTCCACCGTAGTACGCTGCTGCCAGTATGGCCATACCACAGACAGTTAGGCCATACTATAGACTATGCGCTGTTCACGGGAAACTGAACACTTTTAAAAACCTGCTTACGATTTACCTATGTACACATTATGTATTCTTCCGCCATATGCAATATTAACATTGTCATAGGCCCGATCACTTTATTCATGCACTGTGTTAGGCGAAACTGCGAAAACTTTATATTAAATACTTTACGAATTTCCTGATTCTTACATTTATATGCATAAAAAACAGAAACCCTAATTAATAATTTTACTATTTATCTAACTCTTTTAATTCAACGTTTATATATAGACCTTATTTTCGTCCACCGTTGCCAATTTTACTGGGCGTATGCCAGTAGACGTGCCCGTTATAATTTATGGAGGTAGGGGCAGTGACATTTTTCAAAGGTTGTTTTCTAAAGTGTTTAGTTAATAGTGCAAATAAAAGTGAACAGCCTTGTAACTTACCCACCAGCTGACTGCCCAGCTAATAGGGAACCTTTACGCAGCATGCGGTAACCAATCAGACAAAAGGTCCGTTCTCAGAGCCTCACGCAGCCGATCAGAGAATGTATACGTCCACATCAAAGGAATCGCCACGCCATTTCATGTCTGTATACTTATTTACTCTGCGACCGTACGCAAAATTTCCTTAGAAATTTTACCACAAAGTCCTGAAATTCAGTAGTCGAATTAAAAGGTTTCCAGTAGGGCTCAGACACTTAAAACATGCACCGAGAGAGACATATATAGTAAGGTGATCTCATAAGCCTGTCATTCCTTGGGATGGTATATAGTGCACTGTTTCCAGGTACCATCGAAAGTGCACGTTTTGATTTACAATAAACGTCACCCGATTTTTGAGATCCCGCCTTAATTGGGTGTTTTTTGAACGTCCGAAGTGTACAAGAGCGGGAGTACTAAATGCGATCCATGTTCGCACTTATCAAATGTCTCGTCACAGCCTCTACAAGCTAGGAACTGAACTGGTTTGCAGTCTTTCCCTAAGCAAACCTCCCTAATGAGAATTGACGGGATCACCGTCATTTAAAGCTTAATAATAGAGATGAAACTTGCAAACTTTGAATATCCCATACCGGAGTTTTCGTTCCTAAAACGATTGTAAAAATTGCCCCTTTTGTCCATTTTCACTGTCAGAAAAGAAACATTTGAAACGGAAACAGAAAACTGAATCTATACTCTTCGGACGTGAAATATTTCACAAATTTTACTCGCATATCGATATATTCCATACACGTTAAGTAATTACTGAGCAACAGAATGGTGAAAATTAATGTTTCCGGAGATGTCGAAGATTAGATCCGGAGTCTCTGGTGCTAAATGATGGTGTCTTTCAGATGAAATTTCAATTATTTTATGAATGTGTATGTACGTAACGTATATGTAGGTTATATATACGTATGTGTAGAGATATATGTATACACATGCGGGTACATATCTGCACACAACAGTTCTACTGTTAATAACATACACAACAAGCATGTGCAGTTGCTATGCCAAAAAATTTCGTACGCTGCAACGTGTCTCCAGAAATAGCGAAGAAGACGTGTTCAGGGACTTGGCGCCAGTTCAGGAATACATTTTTGAAAAACGTTCTAAAAATATATCCACCCTGATGGGGAGCGATGAAGTGAACAGTGGCTGACAAAGACGTGACGACGTCAAACAGTTGGATGACAGGTTCTAGATAAAACGTGAGCTCACTAGAGCTACTCGCCGGTCCCAGTTTAAGATAGCATAACTAGGAACTATGCAATTCTGCGAATTCATTTTAGGACAAGCTAGACCTCAAATACATGTATATCTCTTTTATGTTAACAATAGGATCACAGTTTATGAGACATGGCCAGGTGAACTCTGAGTCACAAACAGACCTGCCTCCTGGCTAGAGGTAAAACTGGCTACACACTGAGGCAGTATCCAATGAACATAAAGCTGAGGCTCAAAAATACACAGGCTAGTGGAGTCTAGCATACAAGTCGTCAAAAACGCGAAATTTTCCTGTCCCTTAGCATAACATGCCTGTACAGCATGATTCAGTGGTCGTACTTTGCACACTGAAAGAAAAGATTTGTGTCTACAAAAACTGTTTGGCTGATGCTTTCAATAGCGAAATTTTGTTGCTGGTAAAGAACGTATTGTGGTGCCAAATAACACATATATTGACAAGAACCAACGCTATTTGGTACTCACTTACAGATTTGTTTATAAACAATACATTTATTGACTGTCACCAAAACATCTAGTTGGCAGCAATATTATAAATGTCATCCACAGTAATATAATTCTGCTGCGAATGCAAAACTGCATCCATTATATTCTGCGCGTGCGCTCTGGCTGGCATATTCGAAGTGGCCACCTTCTGTCTGGACACGACGCCATATTTGTCTGTATTCGTTTCTTTGCACCAGGTTACGAACTAATTCATGAGGGATATTCTTAAGAACATCGTTTATATCACTCCTCTCTTCAAAATAAGTAAATGTTACACGTAAACTATTCCAGAAAATTAACTTTTCATGATGTGCAGTGTCCAGTCCTTGTCGTGTGTGCCACATATTAGACTTATGTTATCCACGTGCTCCAGAGAGTGTATTAACGTCGAGCAACGCCTCTTGTAGTCTCGATATTGTTCGTTCCTGAAACCTGAAGCTACCGGATATAAGAAGACGGTTCGTATTCAGTTAACATTTGATTCACCAGTCAGTAATAGCTTATCAACTGACTTTCAATGTATGCTATTTAACTTTCTGATACTACTGATTCGGACGTGTTTTCTGGAACATATCCGGCTCTCCGCACCTTCTCCCCTCCTGTAACTGATCCGCCAAGGTATCACAGGAGACAACTTTCAGAGCCTTATTTCTTATGGACAGTCCGGTATTACTACCTTGAGCCTCTAGGAAAAATGCCCCTCCAGTTGATTGTCACTACAGTCAAGCTTCATAGGTCTGAGCGACTTTCACTCTGATTGGACGATGGTTAACCTTACAGTGATATCAGTCTCTTTTGTTACCATGTCCCGTCAGTCTCGAGTGATTCACCGAACACAGCCTTAGAACTACATGCATGTGCTCACTATGTGGCCACATACATAACCCGGCTGACTCCCTAGGATTCGGACTGAGTGAACATTAGTAAAAACAGTAATAACATTAATGATACTCGTAATAACAGGTAAGATTTGCCATGGAGCGATCATGAACCCCGCTGCGTGCCTGCGCCGAAATCCGGGGCTCCTCGTAAAGCTAACCGAGCCGGAGAAATATGTCAGCTTTAAGGTCAAGGCACTTTTTATAGATAATTATTTGTATAGAATATAGATGATACACTTACTTTCCAGGGGGTGCTCGATG
The DNA here is from genome assembly GCA_002778355.1 of Clitarchus hookeri. Taxonomy (NCBI): domain Eukaryota; kingdom Metazoa; phylum Arthropoda; class Insecta; order Phasmatodea; family Phasmatidae; genus Clitarchus; species Clitarchus hookeri. The sequence goes on from NQII01001402.1 coordinate 37,336, forward strand.
ATTAGTGTCTATACATTGTAACGATCAATCCGAACGTCGAGTCGACAGCATTCATGTGGTTTGTAGTCCCAGCATGATCAAGAGATCCCTCAACTCTCTTCTTTCTGCACGTAACGGTAAAAATCAGAAATAAACAAAACGCAATTTAACACTACTTCATTCGAAATTTATATACGGCATAATAAAGTGTTACCTTACAAATCTGCTCTATTATATACGATATAAAAAACAAGCCATCATGCCACGCTAATTTAAAGCCAGCAAGTTTACGACTCATCATATATGAATGTAAGTGAGTTGCATCTCGAGTATATTATAATGCTGTTAATTAAGCACTTTAGATATCAATTCCTGAAAAATTTCCATGGCCATACCAATTGATATTTTAACGGACACATTGGCTGGCATGTGCACAGTAAAGTTGGTAATGAAGAAAGGAAAACAGTTCGGTGTATTGACGTTTAATAAAAATTGCTCTGTAAACATTTGTGAATACTGAAAATATTTATTTTACTTTCACTTTTTTTAATGCATAAAAGTGCAAAATGTATTAAATTTGTAATTAATAAAATTTTTATATTAACTTCAAAGGCTTATTTTACCATCGCATGAATAAAGTGATCAGGCCCATGGCACTGTTAATCGTACATATTGCGAAGAATACACAATGTGCGTACAAGTAGATCTTAATCAGGACTTTCGTGTTCAGTTTACTGTGAACAGCCTATACTGATGTATATAATTTTTAAAGAAATAATCAAATGCGATAAAACTCTTAATCACAGACCCGGAAATATGAATTCATTTGTCAGTGCGCCAGATATCACATTACTCTACACACTTGCGCGAGTTATTTTCGTACATAGGCTCCCTCTCTTAGGCTGTCCGTACGTGATCCGGTCCCACGTTGTCATTGACTCGCTGGCTAACAGGGCGTGTATAATAAATTCATGTTTAAAGACGAAGCTCCGCATCTGTAGTTCCAGTTTTTGCTCAAAACTAAATAAACCCGCAACATCTCTGGGTCACTAGCCATCATTAATCACTTGTTACTAGTGGTAGTTTTAATTTTGAAAACTTAGCCAAGTTTTCACACTAATTGCGAACAGGAGACCAAGACGTTAATCTCGACGGAGTTGTCGAAATGTTCTGAAAGTTAATTTGAACTTTTGTAACGAATCAAAGCTGGAAGGGATGCCTTCCCAGAAAAATGAGTTTCGTTCGAGACAGTTAATTGTCACCACGGAAGACAGCAGACGACGCCCCCCCCCCCTCCTGAAAGGGTAGGAGTGAAATGTCTTACAGCTTTGACGTCACTGACCCATTTTCTTTCGGGAAATGCAATAACATGCTAAGAGCGCGTATTGTAGACACGATGCTTAACTAGAGAATTTAAAATGAATTCTACAGCCGTGCACATACATGTCCCGTAAATCTATCTGTTTTTGATAAAGAGAGTAATGCGAATTTAAAGTGGTATTAACCTGCATTAATGATAATGAAGTACTTGTTTAACCAGTTTTGGTGATGCGTGATCTGATATCAGATTTAGCCTGACAGAGATTGTTTGGACAAGTCAGACCAATTTTAAGAACATTTTCTCGCATGATTTCTGTTTTTAACAACTAACGCCTTCCATGATAGCAGAATGTAAACTTCATCCTGTAATCTGCGCCCGTAGTTAATTTTCACGCGCGGTGGTTTAGGGGCCATCACACACGTGCCGCATTCCGTAACGCATTGCGGTAACGCAATCGGACAGTCTATGCAATAAAATATGTTTGTGCGTTTTACAATAAATGTCTTGGAAATTAATTGCCAACATGTTTCTTGCAAGACTACAAGTGAAATATTGTATCTTTACAAGAAACTGCACCATAAAACACACATAACTGTTCATCAGTCTCCATGTTTACAATACACATGACCTCTACAGAAGGTGTAACTGCTTGCTAAAATTCAACATTAGTTTTACTCATTCCACAGAAACATGTTGCCAAATTTGGCCTAATTTATCTGTAGTGTTACAAAAATTCAACTAGTGTCCAAATAATTGTTATTGAAAATACAGAAAATATTAACAGTGTACAGTAGGAAAAAAAATAGTTAAAAAATGTTTGTCCTTCTGTAAGTTGATGGTTTTGGTACACTCAGTAGCGATTTTCATTAAAATTAAAGAAAAGGTTTTAACTATTTTTTGATCTGAAATAATTATATATATATATATAATTAAAATATGTATTGCCCCTAAAAACATACAGACATCTGCGAGATTGAATAAAGTAAATTCTTACAGCAAAAAAAAAATTTTGAAGGCTATTTTCCTTGATTTTTTAGCGGAACTTTTATTAGGACTATTTTATATGTAGTGCTGCTACCGTCTGCATCTGTGTAAATGTGTTTGCTTTCAGCAAGCAATAATTAAAAATTTAAATCTTAGCTTGGCGGTATTGGCAATGAGCCAAAAATTTACGGAAGAGCATGTGTTCAGTTCTTCTTATTAATATTAATAATAAAATTCTTTTCTTTTGCCTGTTTCAATGTCTACTGTGCTGTTAGTTCCGGCGTAATGTGTAAACTATACGAAGTAGTTCAATAACATTTCACTGAAGGTAGGTCTCAAAGTAGCTTAAATATAGGGGTTGTACTATCACGCTATATCATGAGATAAATTAGAACAGTTCTTTCCCTTTGAAATTTTTTTTCTCTTGGACGAATTTTTTGCGAATATCATTTTTATTTTACCTTAAAATGCCGTATATTTTTAATTTCATTGTTGCAATTTATGTAGATAAAACTACGCTCAATTTCCAGACAAGCGTTGCCTTGGGGGGGGGGAGGGAACAACAGTTTTGTGGTGACCAAAAACTTTGTTGGCGACCACAATATTCTTTTGTCAATATCGATACAACGAAAAAATTTTGTGGGGGCAAAAATTTTTTTTTGTCATTCCAGTGTTTAGTGGAAACTACAAAATTACGTTGTCACCAATAAATTCAGTGTGTTTATTGGCAATAATGTGTTCATTTGTCGCAGCGAAAACGTTACGACGATAGCAGCAATACTGGTTAGTGAGTTTCACAAAGGTATTTGCGGTTTGTGGGCTTTTGTAGGTAGGTATGGTCTAACAATACTAAATCACTTAATTTAAGTCATAACGTGTGGGATTTGGACCTTGGACTTCTCAACTGCAAGCTCAGCGTGTTACTATTACGCTACCTTGCTCGACGTTAAAGCATTCTCTTCAGCATGTTTATAACATAATTTTAATAAGTGGCACACAAGACAAGGCTTGCACGCTTCACCTCAAGGAAAGGTAATATTCTGGAATAATTTACGTGAAACATTTACTTACTTGGAATAAAGGAATAATATAATCCTTTCGTAAGTACTTAAGAATGCCTCTTATGATTTAGTTCGTAACCTGATGCAAAGAACTGAAGACAGACAAACATGGTGTCGTGGCCAGAGAGAAGGTGGCCACTTCTAATATGCCAGAGAGCATGGGCAGAATATAACGAATGTAGTTTTGCAGACACAGCAAAATGTTGTACTGTGGTTAGCATGAATGTTGGTGCTGCCAACTAAACAATTCATGGCAGCCAATAAACGTTTTTTCAATAAACAACTGTGTAAGCGAGCACTAAATAGCTTTAGTACTAGTCAATCTACGTGTTATTAAGCACCATGATCTGTTTTTTACCACCAACAAAATATCGCCTTGGAAAGCATAAACCGAACAGTTTTTGTAGCCACTCACAAATGTTTGTTTTTCTTCAGTGAAGTTGTGCCAGGGGAAGGGTGGAGATATGTGATGACTACCATAAGTTATTAATCTCGCCGTACGATGGCACCACGAGTAAACTAAAGAGACTTTAGCGCTTAATTTTTTCCGGTCATGAAAGTACATCCAGTAACGAGGCTTAGTTCCTTTTACGGTGTTATTTATGTTCAATGCTAACAGCGCAACTGTTTAACATTATATGTGAAGGTGCGCTAAAAAAAACTTCAGTGCATTCCTTTTGGTTTTGGATTATATACTAGATTGTTATCGGCTAACTGAGATCTTCTGAAAGCCCTGCTTAGGATCTGCTCTCTTCTCAATTTGTATCCGTCCACCATACGTAAAATTATCACTGCAATTGGCCTGATAAATTTATCTACGCATCAACAAAGTGTAACTGTGTAATATTTAGGAATACGCAGATTCGTATCATGTATAAAACAAGTAACACTACAGTCAGTGACCAAAATTTTAAATGTTTCACTCGCAGTACAACGTACAGCCTTGGAATAATTTTCATTAATTCACTGTCAAGTTAGCTGGGTGTCAGCATGCCACTGTGTACTGTAGGATACCTGTAGTAATAAGCAGCGATTATTTTCGAAGGTTCACTTCAAAAGTTCTCACTTTACCGTTAACAGTCTTTGCGCATGGTTTTATGAACATTCGCTTCAAACCGAACCTGTTTGTTCATTAAAATGCGAGGAAGTGTTTTTTCCCAAGTGGTAATACTTAGCCTTCATTTCAGGTGGCATGTAAGTGAAGTTCTTAAATTTGGAGATTAGATGTCCTCGTTCATTAAAATTAAGACCATGAAATAACCCGTTGCTTAAAAGTATATGAATAATTAATAAAACACAATAATTAATTAATAATAAACGATCTTTAGTAATCTGTAGTAAAATGTAACATAATATATGTAATAAAATACGTAATATATAAAATATATAATACAAAATACGTACTACATAAATCAATTATAATAAATAATCAAAAATAATACTTGCGCAATCCAACTTTCATTGTTGGCTGGGACGCCAACTTAGGATATACGGAGCCCTATATTCAAATACCTGATAAGACATTGCTATGTCTGCCGATTTAGGGAGTAGGCATAAGTTCGATTTAGTTTGTTCTGTAAGCTACAGCCTAAAGGGGATGTTCTAGGAAGCATTTGGAACTCGCATAAAGAGCATTAACCGGGCGTGTTGAAGTAGTAGGGTTCTTATCGGGCAATTTAAACGACGTAACCTAAGGTCCGACGTATGATCCTCGATGATATACATTCAAATAAACATGCAAGCGGGTGGGAAGTCAGGTAATAAACAATGTATACTACTTCCTAAGAGAGGGAGTTAATGTTCGTAAACTATATTTACACTCATTAGCAGTTAAATGAGAGATACAAGTTTATTAGTGTGTAGCACCCCCTCGCGGTCTGGTAACAGCGGCGATGCGGTGTGGCATGGACTCCACAAGGCACAAGAAGCGTTCGGGAGTCATAGTGATCCTTGACCACTGCACAGCTTCCTACAAAGCACGGAGATCGGTCGGAGCAAGATCTACAGTCCCCGTCCATCTAGACATCATCGCAGATGGCTTCGATAGGATTATGACCGAGTGACCTGTGGGGCCAGGCAAGCAATCTTGAATCCGGCCTCCCACCAAGGTGAACCGTGTTCAATTCCCGGCCGGGTCACTCCCGTATTTTTGTATGTGGGAATCATGCCGGACGAAGTCGCTGGTCGGCGGGTTTTCTTGGGATCTATCGTTTCCCTTGCCCCTTCATTCCGCCACTGCTCCATATTCACCTCAATTACTGCCATTGGCTCTCAAGACCTCTCGCCGTTATGAGTAGCACAAATATCTTCACTCACTCTGTGGCCATCTATCTGCGGTTACCAACCAAGCTAGTACACGGTAACCCCTGTTGTATATTGTATGCCACGGCAGTTGTCCCTGCCATCGGTGCGTTTACCTGAATCCATGAACTCTCAGTACACTCTTGATAAGGTGGGCCATGGAAATCCCAGTGCCTGTATGAATTCGGAGATGGAGTGACCCATACGTCTGGCCCCAACGATCTGACCACACTCAAATGCGCTGAGATCTTGTTTTTTTCCCCATTCTATTGCTTGCATATTACCTAGGCGGTCTTTGTAGGGTCTGATTGCATCCCAGCTAAGCGCAACTGGGCATTATTTTAATTTACGGGAAAACTACAGCGTCATTTTGTTAGCACAGCAGGTGTGTTTAATAGAACTGCTCATGAGTAAATATGCATAAGCCACTTGTGGTTTACTGATAGGGGAAAAAGGGAGTATTCTCTTTCCCAATAAAGGGAGGGGGTTATAGGGTGATATTATAAGTTTTCAAAACCTCTCATCATCCTGACAGAAATGGCTAATGTGCCGTACTGCTTGGATATTAAGGAGTACTGTATGGCGTATTGTGAAATGCTTTAAATGTAACATCTAGAAAATATATTAATGTATTTCATAGACCTATGTATTTGTAAGGTTTTAGTGATAATTGAGTATAAGCATACTGTACTGCCTCTTTATAAATCTGGGAACACAGTCTTTTTCTGAAAATATTCTACTAAGTATTATATATTGGTTTATTACGTTTTAAAACAGCCATATTGTACCACGTACACCGAACTTGTTCGGAAGGAAAACTTACTGGAAAGTGATTATTTTGACATTTAGAGTAAACAATAAACATCCCGCTCACTTCCAGGAGGTTTTAGCATTGGTTGTCGTTCGTGTGCGCAAGGCAAAGGTTACAGCTTCTCATGGACCGAAGTGTTTGTGCAGTTGGGTTGATTGCTTAAGGATGGCACTACATTTTATGTAAATATTTCGTAGCTAGCTTTTTCTAGCGTGTCCTTTATCGTGGAGTGAGACGCTCCAACACAAACGTGACTATTGGTTTAGTGTTTCTGTGGGTCTACAAACAACACGACCAGAACAAAGATTTGGCCAACCAATCTTTGTCTAACTAGTCGGGTACATAATGTCTGTGGTGGCGTCACAAGTGCGTGCGTTAAAACTATACTCACTCTGCTACGTGTCTGTCGTGTTGCTGAAAGGCAGTTTTGTGGATATCATAATGTCTGTGGTGGCGTCACAAGTGCGTGTGTTAAAACTATACTCACTCTGCTACGTGTCTGTCGTGTTGCTGAAAGGCAGTTTTGTGGATATCATAATGTCTGTAGTGGCGTCACAAGTGCGTGCGTTAAAACTATACTCACTCTGCTACGTGTCTGTCGTGTTGCTGAAAGGCAGTTTGGTGGATATCATAATTTACAGTTTAAAACTTTTACTATTCTCTGGAGATGATTTTAATTATAATAAATCAACTTGAGCAGTAACACCTAACCGAGTAAAAAAATTAATCGTCTACAAATCAAAATTCTGATATTTCGAATTGACTTTTACTGTCAGCGGGAAAGAATCCAATATGGAGTGTGTGCAGCAAGTAGATGTATATTTTAAATATACAGCTGCTGGTAGTTAATTTGTATATAGCCCAGGAAAAAAGTTAACTCCATTAATAATCAAAAAGCAAAGCGGTGAAGAAAGCTTAGACGCATATAGACCCTACCACATCTCCCCTAATTTCGGAGATGACTCACTTAGCGATTTCCGTTATATTAGTACCTTGGGAGTTTTTAACGAGTTTGACATTTTTATTAACATGGCTTGTAAGCTTTTTTATAGACACACGAGAAGCAGGCCTGGAGCCATTAGGAGAGGAGCAAGGAGCCAGAAATAAGTAGACAGGACAAGCCAGGCTTTCTCTCTCTCTCTCTCTCTCTCTGACTAGAGTTACTCACAAGCAAGCCTGCCTACAGCTAAATTAACATAAACACGTCTAAAAATATTCAGAAATTTACCAATTCCTTCAGCTCCTGAAATTTACGCGCTGGTTATCTAAGCAAAAGATATCAATAATTTTAGCCTTTCCATGCCACACTGCAAAAAACCAATATGACTGCAGGCTTTGTTAGTAAGGTAGAGAAATTCATGTGCTGTAATGTTAGTACGACTGGACAATCTGCAGTCCTGGGGTGTCCAGAATCACTTATTTCCAATTACTTCCAATTCTATGGGTTTTTGTTCAGGCATGCTGCATTGGGTGTCCTGATGATGTTTAATTGTCCATTGCACCCCTTTTCAGTGTAAATAAAAGCCAAAGTCACCCGTTTCTTTTTTCGGTTTGTTGGCTACTTTTCATGGGGGATTCAGGCCTCATTCTGAGGGTTTTGGAAGTATTATTGGAGTAATAAATGATGTTTAAACATATTAAATACTTATTCTAAGCAAAGTGTTTACAGCAGTCTTGGGGCACTTTAACATCGATGTTGTATGGTAGGTTATACTAGGTTACGTTACATTAAGCCAGGCTGTTATATTAACCACTCTACATATGATTACACGTTCTGAGTAAAATAACAGGTCATTTTGACTATTTGTACTTACATCACTTAATATTAACTTATTGGATACTACCCGTTATCGGAAGTGCGGAGTGGTGGAGAAGACCCAGTTAGCGTCTCTCTTTATTGGGCTTCGTAAAGCCAGTACAACACACACATTCAGTTGTGTTGACACGAGTGCCGAGTGATTCGTATACGAGTAGTCAACGAGTCGCACCTATGATAGACTGTTAGGTGCTTTCAGGTAGGCAGCGCGGCCCGCTAGCCTGAGTGACTTAACGAAGGTGTGAATATTGGAGTAAGCGATGAAATGAGTGCTACACTTGCTATTTTGCTGCAGCAGTTATCTTACTTTGTTCTGTGAGTTCGGGTTGTCAGTTGCATACAGTAAAACATAGTGAGTGTTTATTTTATTGTGCTGGAAGTGCCTCGAATATGTGCGATTTTTAAATATAAAATAATACAGCAATCTTACGTTTCTCCGATTCAGTAAAAATATTCCACACAAAGAAAAAAGTAGTAATTCATAGTATAGATCGTGTAACAATGTGAGCCACTATGTTAAATTGATTATGTAGCAGATATGAGCTGACCCAACCATTACATGAATATATGAGGACAGATGAGTTCATATTTTGCAATAAGGTAGCAAAATGCGTAATTTTGAGGCTTACTTTTTAAGTTTTGTGTGCGATACTTTGAAATATGTGTTGACTTGGCAGCGAAATGAAAGTGTTGTATCTTCTGACTACTACGAAGAAAATGAACCGGCTTTAAAGAATGTTGATTTGAAAGTTGGAACAGTTCGTCAGTACAGAAATTATGAAAAGACTTTACTCCAGTTTTACTAAATTGTTTTCTACGTAACATGGTTATTCACAGCTAGACTAAGGGTGAAGGCCCATCCCATGAATAGTTCTGTAGGCAGTTTTCAAACCCACTTCTATTCCACCTCTTCGCCACGTGTAACATTTAAATGATAAATTCCACAGAGTTATTACTCTATTAATTTAGTTTTAACTTTATTTTAAACTATGATTTATCCTTGCCTCAAATTTCTTCAGAGAATAATGATGAAAAATGTGAACGTGTTAAGTTCGCTGTATTACAAAATGTTTCATCTGTTATTTTATAACCAAAAAGTACGAAATCGTGAAAGCGTTATTCATAAATGTGTGACCTTCACAAGGTTTTCTTACGCTCCTTGGCATGAACATACATTAAAATTAAAAGGTAGACTTTCGCGTATATTTTTGTAACAACCTACTTTGTAGTTTTTTGGTCAGGATAGCCCTTACGCCAGGTAAGTATACTAGTTTAGTTCGAGTTCAGTCGGTGATTTATGCGAAAGTTCCAGCCGTTCGTGTGCCCATTTTTTCTTTGTCTTAATTTATTTGGAAGTGAGTTCATATGTTCGCGATTATTTTAATGATGTGACGTCAGTTTTATGTTGAGTAATACATCAACAAAACACTAATGTTAAATCACTTATTTCTGGTATTGTAATTAAAGATGTCAATACAGGCATACACAAATAATTTATATAAATTCAGAGAAGTTCATAAATATGAATACATTTTATATACCATATAATGCAAAGTAAATTCTAAATAGCAAATATAATGTATGCATGCCCCAGGCGTATGAGCAACACTACACGACAGACACATGGCACTGTAACGTAAGTAATCTCATTCTGTGTTTGCAAAGCAGGGAAATTGAACGAAAGTTCTGTTTCTTTAGTTGTAGTCAGCATCAGTAATTCTGGGTCTTGTAACGTAAGTGTAGACGTATGTGATAAATTCAAATTATTGCCTAAATTAATACAAGTAAAATTAACTATACACTTCGTAGAATTATGATAGTGCCAGACACGAACTACGAGGTAAATTTTACTTAAGTGTGTCTTAGGTTTGGTTTACAATTGAAAAATTATGACTCTAAGAATGATTCAGTATCCTCTGATTATGCACACGAAGCGACATATTCTGTATTTGCAGTTCGTATTTCCCATGACGATTTTTAAGTCGAGACAAAAGACTTTCGTGAGCTAAACTATGACAAAATTTAATCCGTTAATTGAGTAAGGCTCCATACATTTAAATAAGTTGTGGTAATAACCATGTGACATTTCCGTGACGTTATGGAATTTATTTCATAAATTTAAATTTACGTTGTTAATATTACTAGATATTAGAATAACTCTGAAAAAGTAATTTTCTGTAATTTAAAAGGCTTTATTGTTAAATTGTGTAGTTTTTGGAACATATCCTGTTAAGGTAGTAATAAGAAAAAGTAGTATTTTGTTCACATGTATTTGCTTTTTAACTTATTGGGCTTGATAAAATTTATTACCAATTCAACCAAGCTTCCTAGTAAAATCATAACTCGTTTATGGAAATGTTATCACTCTACGGGAAAATATTTTTCTGCATTTTTAGTGTAGTTCTCTAACTTTTTCTTTGCCTTCAGCTATTTCATTTTTAACTATGCAAATTCTTATTTTTCATCGCTCAGTCTTTCTACTTCTAGAAAACAAATTCGCGGTAATTACACAGCACTTTTTTATGATTACGCATCGGTGTGAGTTAGTAATTTATCACGCGTGTGCACAGAGATAAAAAAGTGCAGCCAAAGGATAGCAAGAGTACTGACAGTGTCAGAGCGCCTTTTGGGATTATCTAAGGCTGACATGCAGACGGATGTTATAGTTGTGACCGGAGCTATAAAAATGTGCGGCATGCCAGTGATCCTATCTGATCCAACCAGTACCCACAGTAATCCGTTCCGTGTATTTTAAGACTTGGCTGGTAGCTGCATTTTAATTGCGATAGCTTTCACGCCTACTGGTTAAATGGCTTTGGAATAAATAGACCTCGTGTACAGTCTAGAATAACGAATCACCAGGAACCTAACTTTGGCAACTGATGTCTATTATGCTTACGTGATCACATTTTTTTTGTGCCTGACGAACTCTAAATTTTTACAGGAACTAAAACGTAGTTTTGCTAAACGAAAAATTTTAATGACCGGAGTTTTGTTCGTGTTATAGATTAATCGTCTACAACCAGGAGGCGTTACGGCGATAAAAATACATTCTTAAGACAGGAAATATGACATGTGGGGATTTTAGAAGCTGTGGAGTTGCCAGCCAGCGGCAGCACCATGTCGGAAGTTCGTTCGCCAGTCAGCGCGTTGTAACCTACTCGCCAACCGACAGCCCAGCCAGAAGATAATATTTCGCGGCACGTAATAGCCAAGCAGACACGAAGCTCGTTTCGGAACCTCGCGTAGGCAATCAGCGAATGGTTATTCCTTTATCACAGCAACCATGGACTAAATATGAGGTAGGCCGATCTCACTGGCTGCGCACAACCAATCTCCGTGTCCCAACATTGAACTGCTTTTCTCCCAACACGGCTAGCAAAAACTGCATGCATTCTATTTGAGGTTAGAACATTATTTAGCGAACCAGTGCTAGGCCTAGAAAATTACACCAAAGGTACAACGCGCCGCGCTTATGCGCAATCAGTTACATTAGAACTATTTCTTACATGTTTTACGTTCTCTCTGATTTATTCGCATTAATTATAAATCAAATGTTATAATCAACAGATCAGATATAACTACAAGTTCAATTTAACCAAAAATTAGATACTGTCGTGTTAAGAGAAGTATAAAACGCTTGTGATACACTACATATGTGAGGAACAACCAAATACGTCGTTCATTGGGTGATTTTTCATAGGTTTGATTTTTAAAAGTGTTTAGATATTGCGAATAGACTATACAATTATTTTCTTCTTCTGCGCATGCCCGAAACAATGGCTCATTTATTGACAACAGAACTGTCAAAATCGTGTAATCAAACATTGAAGTGGCGTGAACAACCCCACGTTTTAATTTTTTTTCCTTGCGAAATGTAAATACATCCCAATGTCTTTAAAAGTCAGAAAATTTGTAGTAAAACTTCAAAACATGTATTTTTGTAGAACGTGTGGTACCCACCTTTATAAGACTAGCGGTTGTGAAGTTCCTATTGGCAAAACAACAGTTTAGTGTTGTAACTCGGTTGGTAACTGCGCAGACTGCATGCTCTCTCTGTCCCATATTGCATATACAAGGTGTAACCATGAATATTGAAATGAATACACTATACTATATGTATGTACCACTGATATGTTTATGTACTAATTAAAAATTTAAATAGTTGGTTTTTTAAGTATGTTATGCGTAGAGTATGGGTGTAAGAGAACCAATAGAGTGAACAATTTGAGTGTGAGTACATATGTAGGAACTCAATCGTGTGGGTAAAAAACATAAAAAAACCTGTGTGCCTAAGCTCAACACCCTCTAAAATACATATTACACTCACAAGAGGACATATCAAAACCCTCTGAGAATAGTTAAAAATAAGTATACTGTTCAAACTACCAACCAATAACATATCAACTGGTAGAGAGGCATTTAATTATTACTAATAAATGAATTGTCGTACAAAACATAATTTTTCAATGTGCAGAAACAAGAAACTATGCACCGTAATGTTACTACTAAACTCTGAGCAGAAAATTAATAATTTGGTTTAAATTTGGCAGGAGAGTAATGTGCTTAAAAAAATTCAATGGATAATTTTACTTCTGTATCTTTAAAAAAACCACCTCTCACACTTTAACTCTGTTCACTTTATCAATATTTTCTGCCTCAGTTTAGCTCATTTAAAATTTTTCTCCCTAGATCCAATAGACATCTGCTTGTGAAGGATGCGTGGGCAAAATTTCTGGAAAAATTCAGTGCAAAACTAGTTAAGCAAAGGCTTGACAAAAATAACATACATGGAAGCAGGAATGAAAGAAATGTTTATGCAATCGGCACGTAAAACAAGTCGTTACTTGGCTGTTAAGCTACCTAGCAGCAATTCTGGAACAGGTGAATCTCATACACAAAAATAGCAAACCCATTGCTATAGACATAAAATACGTAGTTCTGAATGAGTTTTCACACCAAATATATCTTCAGGCCCTCTTTTATTACGTTACGCGCACTCCGTTGGCCTTAAGGATCAACTTTACTGCGATGTTGAATCTCGGATACGCTTAAAACCCCACCTTACATTTTTAAAAGAAAGCTGGATCAGCAGCCCTGGCTGACCAACTAAAATCTTCCGGATTCAATATGTCGCCGCGAAAATGCAAAACTATTAAATTTTTACTCAACAATGTCTGATTTGAATTATGCTTGGAGAGAGAGTACATTTAAAGATCCCTCTTATACATTACGCTGAGCACAATGTGGCCAACTGTTGAAAACCGTTTACATAAATAATTACATATCACATTAAATCTTGTTAATTAACACCTTTAAAACACTGCATTAAAAATATTACGTTACAAATTCTGAAAACATTGATATAGTCGCCAAAATAAAACACCGACACTGTCAAGATAAGAAATACGCCTGAAAATAAACAAATATTTACGCCAGGTTACGCACACGTAGCGTAACTAATAAACATCGCCATCTGCCAGCATATCTGTCATGACGTAAATAAATATAAATATTTAAAATCCCATCAATGAAAGTGTATAGAGAAAATAACGAATAATAAGTTTGCGAAAAATATCATTACCATACGTTACAACATTGAACTTTAAGTTAAAGGTGCATAACAGATGTGTGTTTTTATGCATTTTACTTAAAAATTTAATATTATAATTTTTAGATAGAATATAAGTAAAAGTTCAGTTTAACTAAAAATAAGGTACTTTTAAGTTAACATATGTATAAAACTCTTTTAATACGTGACATATTTAGGAAACAACCAAATACGTCTTACATAAGATGTTATTTTCAAATATTTTATTAAAATGTGTGAAGAAACCGTGAATAGGCAATAATCAGGAAACTTTGCATTAATGAAGGGGAGAAGAAAGAATAAACGTATAACCAATTTGAAGACAAACAACATTTTATCGTCTCAGGTTCGTGCAGGCGGGGGTAGGATGCGGTTTTTCTATAACTTATCCAGTACAAAGTGGCAGCTATGATAAACATTGTCAGTGACAAAGACAAGGCAATTAACTGATTAGTCTTTTCACTATGTAACTGGGGCAGAAAACATGTATGATGTTATATTGAAATTTTTAAGGTCATATATAGTAATTTAGGTTAATAGTTGCATGCGTTATGCTCTGTGATATCAAAATACTCTGTGAGAATGCAGAAGTGTATGTGCTTGCATCTTGAAAATAATTCTGTATTTGTTTTGTTTCAGGGTAACGATGCATGAAGTAACTAGTGTTGTGCAAGTTGGCTGACGTGGTGAGTCGGGCTGAAGTGTCGCCACATGTTGAGAAAAAAAAATCCTTTCAGTCACAGGTAAATACATAGATTCGGTAATCGCAACAACGCATTTCTGTTGTGTAACTGTACTGTTATCGGTACGAAGCTCTGTCAGACATTGGGGCCAATAAAAAGGGTTTGTGCTTTATGCTACTTGCAGCATCAGTTTATGAGACTACTGGGTAAAGTCTCAACAACAAGTGGTATACCTCTCAGACGTGAGCGACTGTCCTCATTAAACTGTTATTATCTGCCGTGTACAGTGCGACATATTAAAATAACTTTATTTGCCACGTCCCAGATATGAGGACACTGTGATCGCTTAGGGTTTAGAGGAAATCCTTTGTAAAGTAGAAAGTAAAGTGTGATGGTTAATGTATATAATGACAATGTGAGGAATTCATTACATTATAAATAGACAAGTAAACTATGTATTGCTTTTGAAATATGGAATCGACGGGGATATGATTTTGAGAGCTGACTGATATTATCGCATGTACTGGTATCTGGAAATACACCTACCTAAAACCTCTCAAGTGCGCGAACAGGAGAAACAATACAAGCTGCCACCACATAATAGTTCAAAATACACAAGTAAAACAGCTGCTGATACCACGACCTCCAGCCGTACACGCCGGCAGAATGGCGTTACCGGCCAGCAACATGTTGGAAAGCCCCTTCGTCCAGTAACTTATTCACCAGCCGACAGCACAGCCAATAGTGAATATTTCGCAACACGCAACAACCAATCAGACGCGATGCTCATACCATAGCCTTGCGCAGCCAGTCGGCGAATCCTCACATCATGAGCGATGTGAGGAAGTGACGTGAGACCGTCCGGCGCGGCGGCCAAGACTCGACCGCTTGTGCGCATGTCTTCAGCTCAGGGGGACCCCACTTACCAGCATTGCGCGCTGCCTAAGTTCGCGCGGTTTCTTTTGGTTACGGACCTTCTCCTTATACAAATATCAAATGTGTCAATACACTGTTATGCAAGACAATGTTACCGTCTGACGTAACAAGAGAAAGAAATATATGTTGGGTGTAAAATACACTAGAGCACCGCACATAGGTAACACACGCATTATATGTACGGACGAGTGCCAAAACGTGTTTATAAATATAATGGGCAAAAATTATTATACTATGTCTATAATTCAATTTTTATGGTAACAGCCATAAAAAAAATAGCAGTTTCAACATCTTTTGTCGCAGCTAATAGCCTCGTTTTAGTTTGCAACACGATATCACTAAACCATACAACCATAGTTCAACATTCATGAAAAATGAAAAGTATTCGAGTTTTTAATAATATATGCTGTAAAATGTTAGAAAAGTGCTGCCTAACCCCCCCCCCCTACTTTTTTTTCGTGTAAAATGATATCATGGGCACAAATGTAGTTTTTTTTTTTTTTATCAAATCCGGTTTGTGCATGGTTGAAAACTATATGTTTAAGAAAAGTTAATTCCTTAGGCTGGGCCTCACCTCTAAATACAGAAATTTTTCGTTTTCTTGTCACAATTTTTGTTTCAGATTAATTATTAAGAATTTTTTACAATGAAAGTTTACTTTAGTTGTTAAATATTTCTGTTCTACATATTTACTACTAGTTATTTCGCAGTTTTAATAAGGCTTAACTTTGAGACAAATAACGAGTCCCGTTGCAGCGCGACCGTATCTCTCTACCTACACTGACGTGACGGAGGCCTGACAAGGAGGATAACATGTGCATGACTTCATCCTTCCTCCTTCAATCTTGGGTACGTTCACATCAAAGGAAGCGTAGAACAATTCACTTTCCTAAATGTACTTACACTGAGAGATCAGCCAACAACGTATTGGTTTGTAAAGCGCCTAAAACATATTTAGTTGCCACAACAAAATATTTTGTTGACTAAACAAAATTTAAAAAGTAACAAAATTAATATTGTTCATCTGACAAAATACATGTTTGAATAAAAAATAAACATCTGTGTTGAGCCAAAAGAAATAAGTCTGTCAACAAAACGTTTTGTTGAACCAACTTTACATATTTGTTTGGCCACTCAATTGATTGCCTTCCTTCGAAAATATGGCTCGAAAATTTGTTTCCTAATACTCTGACAATTACGATAGTAACAGTGTTTGTAAGAGCATTTATTTGTGATTAATAATGGCATAAACATTGCAATAAAGCAAGTTCAGCAGGAAACTAACAAGTATTACTGTAAATCTTGAAATGTTTCCCTACGCACGTTGTCAAGTCTTTGAAAGGAATGTTTTTAAAAACATTCCCTCCGTGTCAGTAGCCACTGTAGCTTAGCTGTCTGCGGCGCAGCACTTGCGAGCAGGCGGTATAGGCTCTACTCTCGTTCGGCCTTCCGACTATTTATATACTAACAGAAATTGTCTTATTTACGTAGGGCAAGACAAATCTTCGTTTGCACCAACCTAATTTTTGTTTGGATCAACCAAATAAAAGTAACAAAATAATTTGTTTGCAACAACAAAATATTTCACGGCCCCTTTACAAACGGTTAATTTGCTTACACCGAACAAACTTTGTTTGATACAACAAAACCTTTTACTCGGTGTAGGTTTTCTGTGCAGCCACTTGTAACAGATAAAAGTACGGTATGTGGGCAGTTGAGGCGTTCCCGAACCGAACTGCCACACAGCAGACTCGGGCGGATTGTGGCGAGATTTTCCTCCGCGGCTGGTTGATACTGTGGTCACTTTATCCTCTCGTGGTCAGGAGAGGCGACCAAGTTCTCTCAGTGCTACGGCCAAGCTCCGGGCGGAAAACTGACTTGTCGGACTCACAGTTGTCTTAACCTTTACATATTAAAGAAAAAAAAAATAATATATATATATATAAACACGTAAGCTTGTAACGCTTCTAACCTGCTGCTCGCGGCAAAAAATTAAACTCTCCATGAGCCAGTAAATTTTGATACCGTTAATTTTGAATGTGTGTGTAACAGTCAGTTAAAAATCTGTCACTATATATTATTTTGTAAATAAATTATTTACTCAAATTAGTACTGTACATACACAAAATTCCATATTCCAGCTAATTATTTAACAGCGGTTATTTAAATTTATTGCATTTTAGACTGTATTATATTGTTATTTTCAATGACGTTAATTTTTTATAATGGTTTGATTGGACTGTGTCCGTTGCCGACCATGAGACTAAATAAAAATCTCGCGCGCACACACAATTCAGCAAGACAAAAGACGAAGAAACCTTTTACAACACCACAGACAGATAATTAGGAAAAGCCGTTTTCTTGTCAATGAAAAATTAATATGTATATAATTAAAATGTCAAAAAGATAGACGAAGAACTTATTATTACAAAATAGGGCAGGCAACGAAAGTAAGCCGAAAGAAAAGACAATCAATGTCGAAAACGAAAACACCACACAAGTTAACAAAACAGCGCAAAAAAAAAACAATATCAGTGGACACAGCCGAATAATAAAACTCAAAACCCACACAAAAATAGGACAAAAACCGAAAACAGAACGAAAATAACACACAATATAATAAATCTTTACGACGTTTTCATTGCCCTGTGTCTTCTCTGTTGGTGTATCTATTATTTTATCTGCTTATTTTTGTGTTTCCTGTGTTGTTCTTATAGTGTTGATTTATTTGGTTTTGTAATCTTACAGGGAATAATTTTCCTGACATGTGTTTCACTGTGGTTTTTTGGATATTTGGGAATTATTGAGTGTCTTTATAGCAATCGGTTACAGTAATGTTGAACGTCTCACATAAGCTGTTCAAAATGTGCCTAACATGACCACAACCAGACTGCGATACGTTGTAACACGGAGCGTTGCCCCTGCATGACTGCAAGTTCATTTCTGAGTTGATTAGTGGCGTCGGTTATCACCTGTAGCAACTGGTCTCGTGTACCTAGACGCCGTCCGCTGTAAACTCCACTCTTCGAGCTGGGAGAGGTCCGGAGGGCGCGCCCGCCATGGGACTGGTCCACCTCTTCCAGTCCACCTGCGCGGATACTCAGTCGCTGCACCACGCCCATTTCCGGCACAGTATCCGTAAACAAACACCAAGTCTGCGTACTCTGCACGTGTAAACTTTCCTGGCATTATTCCACATTACCACTCGCCTCGACACACTGATAAAGACTGGCCACGCCAGCCAAACTGCAGCCTGCGTACGGTCAGATTGAACACATTTTGAACAGCTTGTGTAAGACTTACAACAAATGAATGTAATCAATTGCATTAAAGATATTCAGTAATTCCAGTTTGTGTTTTTGTTGCATTTGCGTCATACTTGATCTTCTCTCGAGAATACAAAACTAGAGACGAATTAAAACGGATAACTGGAGACTGACTAAAAACACTTTAATGTAAAGTTAAAGTCTTCCTACATATAACATCACGGCATTTTTAGTTTGCCAATGACAACACTCTGCCGAAGTATGTCGGTTAAGTCGCGCAACTCTCTGGATAAGTATATGCACTTTAAAACGGGTTTTTACTATCCGCATATATAAAGCTCAATCTGAGCGAGCGCGTACTTAGTGCTAATTAAATAAAAATATTTATGAAATATCGTGGGTGCAAATTGGCTCTCCGTGAGTCAAACAAGAATCTCGCAAATCAAAATTTTGTACTCTGTCCCTGTGCGTGCAACTCGCTAAGAACCTGGCAACGAAATCTGAGTGTCTGTTTGTCAACATCCCCAAAATATACTACAGTTATTCACATAAAAAAATTTCACATTAATTTATTTGCATTGTTAATTTGTGTTATAATACCACACATTCGAAATTTAAATTAATAAGTACATCTTGTTTATTTCTGAAACTGTTCTGTTGTTTGGAACTTGATTTTACTTAGTTTTCGTCAGCAATTTCACTGGCATAGACGCAATATCTGCCCCGATCGTATGTAATTGGACTACGTACTATAAGGCTCGGGAAAAGGCATTGGTGGCCCAGAATCGCACACATATGGTCGGTCCTGGTTTCCCCGCACAAATAATCTGTTAGCATTATCGAATCATCCACATCGAGCCCAGTTCGCTATTGCTCGGATTACATTCTTTCGGACAGGGACGTGACCTCAGAATGGGTAACACATAGAAGTGAAATGGAACAGCGGTTCATTTGATGTGGGCTGACTCATTCACAGATTGACCACCGGGAACTGTGTACGTGCATCGTGTGTCTTATTTGACTGTTGCGTATTGCGCTGGATCCCCTGTTGGTTGGGTTGTCGACTGGCGAGTGAACCACTAGGTGCTGATTAGCGAACCGTGTTACGACATGTTACTGCTCAGTAAGGCCATTTTGCTGGCTTGTGTGGCTGGAGTTCGCGATATAAGTGAGGTGTTATACTTCTGTATTGTTAAATAATCTGTGACGTGATACCTCCTGGCTGGTCAGTAGTTTATTGCAGCATATTATCCCGTATAATTCCTAGCGTTTGTCCTTCATTATTTTTTCTTACTTTACTTCCTAACAGTAACAACAGATAACGTAAGAAACAGAGGCGAAAAGGCCACTTATACTTTGGGGCACCTTTTTTTTTTCACGAAAAAATTTCAGGACAAGTTGTGTTCGAACGCACTTTAGTTCAGAACCACTTTCGTGATTGGACCATTTGAATGTTATGCGTCTTATCTGTCTGCACAGAATCACGGTCGGTCAGTATCGGAGAAACTTAATTTTGATTGGCTTTTTTATGTAACAGACTATCTTCATACAAAGATATGCGGCCAATAGTCAAATGAAGACTGCAAGTATTCACATAGGATATTGAAATTTAGCCTCCGCATAAATCTTTTCGCCAAAAACAGATGGCTCTACATATACCGCCATGTCCAGCCACACACGCTAACCAAATGGCGTCTCTAGCCAGCATCATGTTGGAACGCTGATCGCCAATCAGCGCTCGTGGTAGCCTACTTGCCAGCCGGCGACCCGGCCAATAGCATGCAGTAGCCAATCATACACAAGGCCCGTTCCCACAGCCTCACGTAGCCAATAAGTATATGGACACCACCCCGTCCTTTCGTCTCTGTGTACTATGTACGCAATGGTCATACTATACATATTTTCACGATTGAACTTATGCCAAACATGAGATACCCTTATTTTATCATTTCACGTGTGTTTCTGCTAAAGGAATAACGACGCCTTAGCAATCATGACCATCAAAAACCTGTCAGATTAATTTCCGTCAGGCTTTTCCATAATAAGATACCAAATTTTCTTACGGAGAGTCTTGAGCTTCCTCGTAGGCTAGACTATTCAACTGTACTGCGTGTTCCCAAGTTACAATGTAATTCTTTTTGTCTTCACGCAATATAAATAAAATCCCTTTTCAAACGGTTTTAATGAGGTGGTATTTTTAGTTATTATTCCTTTGGCCGTAAATAATTTGTATTTTATTCTGCAATAAAAAAAGACACGTCAAAGTCAAGATATATTTTTGTAGTAAGCTAAGAAATAGCGTTTTTACTGTTTTTTTCAGTAACTGCGGTTTTTTTTTCTATAATTCTGTTTTAGCAACTGAATAAAAATTTGCGTCGCCATTTGTTTATACTTTTCTCAACTATTGCAAATCTTGTTAATTAACTGTTTTTCATTTTCTCATTATGACATTTTGAGAAGGATATACGGTATACGTTAATGGAGAGAGAGGGAGAGAGAGAGAGAGGGAGAGAGAGAGAGAGCAAGATAGAACTCGCACCAATGCTGTTGTTCTGTTGGCACCATTCCCAATGTGTCACCAGAGTTGTGTATTTTAGTTAAGTTTGGGGAGGGGGAGGTACGAAACCACTCGCGCGTTGAATTTGTTTACGCGCGTCAGCTACGTGCGGAGGGATACGTGCGTAATGTTACTACTTTGGGAACTGCCAAAACAGTTCCGCCAAAGCTTATGAAAACAGACGTGTATTTTGAGTATAAGACAAAGGATTGGCGAACATTAAAAGGCTGCCACCGAGTGGGCGTTCGAGGCATAAATTCTTGGAATCTACATCCTGTCACAACGGGGAGGGTGAATGAGCTCTTTCATTAGTTTCTCATTGTTAGTAAAAAAAACATCTGAAGTTTACGTTTCCAAAAATGTTCTTAACTATTCGCTGTAAATAATTGAACGTAAGAAATGTTCAGAATAGTCCCTGTAAACTTCTCAGCTCCATATCTTAACCACNTTCAGAATAGTCCCTGTAAACTTCTCAGCTCCATATCTTAACCACAAAATACTTGAAAATATAAAAGTAAAACACGCTTTTACCGCGAAATCCAGACCCACACTCAGAAACGTGCCGAAATGCTGTTGACCAATCAGCGTCTGAAAGCTTACTTGTCAGCCAACAGCCCAGACCATAACGAAGGTTTGGCAACACAACTATCCGTAGAGGCCCGAAAAATTTGCGTATTCATTTGGAACTAGCTACACATAAAACACTCGTCTGTTTTCTTTACTTCGTAACTGATCCCTCGATTCATTTTGTGCATCTATTAAGACTCTTAGCCAATAATAAACTTGTAAAATATGTAAGGCCAATCATCGTCTTCCGCTGACGTAGCGAGCAGCCAATGAATAGCTGATTTTTTTATTGTACAAAATACTATAAAGTTGAAACAACAAACCACAAAATGTCAGATATTTTTCGGTCTCTAACTGTCTGACATTCATGCACTGGGAAACATATGGGGCGTTGTCAGTGGATTTTTTCCGAGTGTTCCCGCTTCTCTCACCGCTCCATTCCGTCGCCTCATCTCCACGTAATTCCATGGACGTACATCTTTCTCCCGGTGGTCTGTAATTGTGCTGGGTTATGATGCAGCCTGAGCCACAGATTAAAAATGAAGTAGGCCGGTTTTCATCTTCTGTCTATGTCCCCAGTATTGGCTCGCCCATTATAACTGTCAAAATAAAACGGTCGAACGGCGATGAACACATCTTTGATTACGTTTTGTTTTTCAACACTCCCAAGTTTTTATTTCAATAAAATATAAGAATGACCTACTTGGATATATTCCAGTTAAATTTAAACTATATATCTAAGGAATTTTACAAATGTTTTAAAGCACTTTGTTACATTTCTAAATTTTTACTAGGGAAGGTTCATGATAATTAAACTTAACTTTAAAATAAGTTATACCAAGTAACATTTTCAATTTGAGCTGATAGTGAAGGATGTCCAAGTTATGTTCAGCCACTCAAATACAATATTTAACTAACTTGTATATACCGTTGCTGTAGACTGAGTGTTGTGACGGGACGCCAAGTTGAAGCTGCGTCGTGAGGGCTGTTCTTCTCAGCGTGGGTCCATAGACAGAGCCCGTTAAAGGTGTTGCCAAGCGTTATATAGTGTCGTGATAGCACAATGGTCCCGCACACTGTATCACCGGGAGGCGGGATCCGCTGGCGCTTAGGTGCTTCATTTCACAAACTATAATTGTTGCAAAGTGATTTGGATTCTTCCCCTGGTCTAGATACCGACGCACACGTCGCTGCAGTATGCTTGACTTGTCCGCTTTGACATGATTCACAACAACTTACATTAAGTTTGTCGCGTGACAGTTTTGAGGATTATAGCACGCCTTTGGCTCACTTCCCTCACCCCCTTACCCCACCCCCTNTCAAGTTAGTTATAACTTGAAATGCTTTCCATTTTGTTTCGAAATCAACTTTTCAAACAAACCACTGCTCACAGCTATGTGTACGCTACATGCACACTGGCATTCATGCTGCCCGTTAAATTGGCAACGAATTAAGAAAAATAGTGCTACGACTTGATGTTGTATTTAGAGTAGTGTTCACATTTATGGCTACTGAAGTCACTGTTTCTTGTTTTTCGCACAAAAGAACACGAATTTGCACATTGTTTACACATTTGCTTTCATAAAATATTACACGGATGACGCGTGACTAAAGTGAAACGGCCCATTAATCGTGAGCAGCCTACAGCAAAAAATCAATACAATGTTGGAACGCAAGAGTCGTTACAGCGCAGCCGGCATTCACACTCTACCCCATATTCACTTTACTGCCGGAACAGCTGGATGCATTATCCATCCGCCTTCTGTCATGTCATCCTACACCCGCCTTCAGCCGACACACGGCGTGTGGTTGTGCCCAAGGCGGCAGCAGAAACGAAAACATTGCCAGTTACACACGGATAAAATTTTTGTTTTTTTTTGTAGTTAACACAAAATAATTTTCAGTGGCCAAAGAAATTTAGTGGTGACAATTAAATAGTTTTGTGCTCAACATAACAATAGGTCAAGATGAATACCGAAAAATGTTTTGTGTCTGTTACAGAATATATTTCTAGAGTCCAAAATCACAGCCAGCTGGCTAGTCGGTTCACAATAAGACTGCTACAGAAAATAGTTCTGACGGTATTTTAAAATTTTTCAACGTCATAAATGTTAATTTAAATAATTAATTATGACCTTTAGTAGTTCATAATATTAAAATGTTTATGAACATATAAAAATGTTAGGAAATATTTCCATTTTTGGTTTTGAGGTAGAAATGGTACAGGTAACAGATGTTTTACAATATGGCAGACTCGGCGAATCTGGCTAAAATGTCACAATGTGTCGAAAAATATAAATGTTTAAATTCTTTACATATCACACAGCAAGAAGAGTGATTATTATTTAATTATAAATTTTTATACTTCCCTTTATTACAAATATTTATCTAAAATAAAAACTGTTTTTATTAGTGTGCAACTGAAGTGGGAGTTGATTCTGACAGTTGGCTGCTCACAATGTATAATATGCTGGTTGCCTGCAACCCAACCAATACCTTCCAAGTGTGCGGAAAGGAGGAGTGGTACATGATTCCATCTTGAACTGGATAGAGAATAGCTGTATTTCCATGTCTTAACGTATTGTTAAGTGAATAATAACTAAATTGGTCAATAGGGATAGTTATTTATAAAAAAATTTTATAATTGGCTCAACAGTATATAGTCTATTCGCTGTTTCTACACACTTTTTAAATCAAATCTTTGAAAAATTACCCCATGTATGACGTGTTTGGTTGTTTGCTAAATATGTCATGTAATACGCGTTTTATATTTATGTTAACACACAAGTATCTTATTTTTGCTTAAATTGAAATCAAACACATTTTATCTATAAATTATAACAATTTATTTAAAATTAATGTGAATAAATACACGGAGGAAATAGGTGTGTTGGTAATGCCTAGTAAGAAGTAGTTCTTATGTGGAATATTATTACACTGGGGGTGTACGAATTCGGCGCGGTGTCGCTTTGATGTAATTTTCTAGAATAAGTTAAGCTTTTTTTGCATGAGGCGGAGAAATATCATGGAAGTAAAACTTAAGCAGGGCTTCATAAACGTTGTGAGTAACCGCGAATGGACTATACCTAATATAGGCCTACTTGTCCTTACAACAATTTGGCAGTTCATCTTAGTCGACGAACGCATAGCCATGTGCAGTAAGGAGAAAGTAAGCATATCTTTCAAAGGTATCAGTTTACCTTGAACTAACAAAAGCCAATGTTTTGACGTCACGCTATACCACAGATGATATAAGAACACTGTGACGAAGTAAGGGAGGTTCTTTTGATGTGGACGTACCCATTTACTGATTGGCTGCGCGATGCTCTGTAAACGGGTCTTGTGTCTGATTGGCTGCTGCGTGATGCGAAAGACTCCCTATTAGCTGGGCTGCAGTCTTGCGTTTAGGTTGTTATAGGCACTGATTGGCGAGGTGTGTTACAACATTTTGCTGACGAGTGACGCCATTTTGCCGGCATGTGTAGCTGGAGTTCGCGGAATAAGCAGCTGTTTCAACTCCGTATTCTGAACTACTCTGTAACTGTACGCTAGCGCTCGTTTTGGATGAGGCTCATAATAAAGTTTAAGTGGTCAAAACGGTTTTACACATTTAGAGAATGTTCAAAGCTGGCATTCGCTATCATATACTGGACAAACATTTTTTTATGCGGGGCTTAGGCAGCAACGGCTATTTCATAAGAGCGTGTATCACTCCATTTGTCCAAAAAAACACGAGAAACGTTAAAATATATTTACACCTGCGTTAGAACCAAGGCGAACCGGGTTCAATCCCCTGCCGGTTCACTCCGGATTTTTGCAAGTGAGAATCGTGCCGGACGATGCCGCTGGTCGGCGGTTTTTCTCGGAGTTTCTGGGAAATCTCCCGTTTCCCACACCCCTTCATTCTGGCGTCACTCCCTACTCACCTCACTTCATCCTCATCGGCTCTAAAGACCTCGATGTTGAGAGCCGCCCAGATCTGTTCACTCACTCACCTGCGGTAGAAACACAAATATATCACAACTTTATCACATACCAGGTTGAGTTAAAAATACAACTTTTACAAACTTTATTCTGCAATTTTATTTATTTTTCGCGGGAGAAAAAATTAATACTGGGCCCATCAATAAGCCATATTGCAAGTTTTGCAAAATTCCAGGTTAAACAGCAGTTGTAGTATCGTAACCGTCGCACCATCACATAAAAATAATATTTGAATCAACCTTTAAACACCTAAGTTATTTTTTAGTTGTATATCACTAATTGAGGCCATATTCTTCCTATAATAAGTATATAATCAAAAACGTTACTATAATTCACCAGCTATTAGTGCTGAGAAAACTCAACAATGTGATTAAACTGAAAAACACTTTCAAAGTAACGACAATTGCTGGCCCAATCATGAGATAATCTTACTTATCTTTACATCTTGTGGCAAACAAATAAAAAAATGTATATTTACTTTGTGATATGACAGTTCCAGGAAAGTGGGTATTCAGTAATCAGTCTGGATATCAGTTTGATAAGCATTAATCCGTTCAATTTTTATCGATAAAATAGCAGACCAAGTTCATGAAAATAATAACTGGCAGCACTATGTGGCTAAATAGTTTGATAACAAGCGGTGTTAACGTTGGTACAGCTGAGTGCACCCTTAAACCTAACGATCTGAGAAGAAATTCAGAATTCACATTCAAACTCGAAACTGACTACCGACTTGCGCCCGACTTGCGCTTCTCATATGCTCGATTCCATTCAACATTGCTAGGATAAATATTTACCTAAATTGAGGACAGAAATAAAATGAAAGGAAAGCTCCCGACACTGCACGAATGCATGAGAGAACTGCGGCAAATAAAGTGTCGACTTAAATTATTTATTTAGCCATCTTTATTTCATAATTCTTAGGACTTCCCTCCCAAATAATAATAATCCTCAAAAGGAAAGAAGCTTCAAGACTTAAAATAATGAAGAGTAGTCAGTTACAACGACATTAAAACGGAGAAAATTATTTCAAATTACGCACATTTCTCTAAGCTCGTTCGTGATTTTTTCCCAACGTGGCTGATTCTTCTGTTGACGTCTCTGACGAACAGTGACTCCACGAATCATAATGTTTAATCTCAGTTACAAGGTTTTTACAACCAAAGTATTCTGTGTAGAAAATTACTTGACATGTAATACTTGGCTTGTCTGCAGTTCTATTTTATATTCCGGTTATTTTTACTTGGAAGCATTTCGGTAGTGTATTACATGCATAGTTAGTTAAATTGCTCATGCTGTTCTTATGGTATCGAAAACTATTTTAAGCCGAAGCTAAACCGTTTTGCATTTGAAACTCGTTTATTTCAGTAAATTAAGTCAAAATACTTTCAATTATGTACAGTACTTCTTAAAAACTGTTTTCCCGCTTTTTTTTTTTTTAACTTTTATCAGAGGTCTAGTTGAAAACCTTATGTATCAGTCGCCAAATATACATGTGCCAGCCAGAGTGCTTTATAATTAATCTTTCGCGTCCTGAAATTTATACCCGGTCTTCCAGACTCAAATCAGGAGCGTGTTCCTTAAGTTACCATGCCGGGTGCAAATAAATAACGGACTCGAGTCAAGAAACCATAAATATTTTCATTTGAATGTCAGGTTTTATTTATTCTGGACAGGTTACGTGCCCGGTTTTATTTGCATGTTCTGTGTATAGCCTCTAGCTTAGATCTTACCGTGAGCTTGCCACTTTGAATCATAACAGTGTAATTTATTTCGTCAGATTTTTTGAATATCTTGTACTGTGCGTTACTAACAGAAAGTTTCGTCTCGCTTTGGTAACTTTTCACACCACTTAAACACACTTTTACTTCAAGAGTAAAAAAATTATCACCTTTTTAGTTGTGGGATTCAGATATGTCGTGAAGTAAATGTTTTATAACGGAAAAAACTGAAATGTAATGAAAAGTACACGTACAATTTGGGGTCGAGTTACAGTGTTACAATGTATTTCGTAAAAGTACTAACACAATGTTGCAAATCATTTTACTAGTCTACATGTAGAAACAGAGCAAATTTACGCAATGCAGCAGTTAAGCAACGCTCTTAATAAATTTGCAATCATGGTGTAAATGTACTAGGTTTTGTAAGTGTTATATAGCATATATCCACAGTACCGATGACATGTATATATCGCAGCCAACTGCACACACATTTTATAAGTATGAGTCCCTCTTATATAGGTGCAGAAACTGTAATTATGCCCACTTTCAGGGATAAGTACACCGATTATTTACTCGTAATCACACAGGATGGGAAAAATCCCGCATTTATCTAGTAGGAAAGCAATTTTATAAATTCAAGTCTAAGAAAAATTCGAATTTCCAATTTTCAGATATAAAAATTTTTTCCAGTGCAATTGAAGTTTTATTCGCATTTCGTATGTCAAAGTGACACCAATGTATCCATAGATAAGTGGCTAGTATTTTCCCAGTATTAAACATTTTTTTGCTGTTTAATTTTTGGCTTGCAATCGAGAGTATTTACAAGGAAAAAAACATTACTTTTTATTTTAAATTTTTTATCAATTTATTGATCTGAATATCTCTGTACAATTAACGTACTGTCTAGGAAAGTGACAGCAGTGTTTGAAGTAATAAAAATAAATTGAATACTATCTGCGAAGGAGGCTCGATAGCCTCGGTGTCTGATTTCACCAAGAAAGACTAAAACAACCAACATATGTTCGAGTGACCTGCGAGGAATGAATAATGTTTCTTAAAAGTTTTCAAAGGAATTCCGCATGAGCATTGATGCAAATTTTATTACCACCGGCACTCCATGTTGTTGCCGAGACATTTCGTGGAAAATTCCGGACATATATTTATTTATTTTTTGCGGAAAAGGGAACTAACGCCTAAATCATTATCCACGTGTTTCCTTTACCCTGAGTTGAATACAAAATTTTGTACGCCTGCAGTAGCAAAATTAGGAACATCTGGTCAATAATGCTTTAAAAATATGCTATTAGGTGAACACAGTAACGAAATACTTTGGCAAGAGTTGCGTTTGAAAGGTGGATCTTCCCAGACTCGGGGCTCGGTTTACCTCCAGCTCGCGGGTAATCCTGCTGTAATGATATTCCGTGATCTCGTTATAGGATTGCCTCCGAGACCGGACGGACGGACTTGTGACGTCTGCGGGCGCGCGTAACGAATGTAAGACGGGAAAGCAGAGTCGAGTAGTGTGGGTTATGGGCGCGTGGGCAAACGAGGTCATTAGCGTCCGTGCGAAGTTGTAGCGACAACGATAAAAGCGACACTCAAAGAAAACAATAAAATAACCACCTCTAAAAAAAGTGGAGAAGGAAAAAAATGTTAAAAGCCTTAACACTTTCAGGTCTGCACACTTTTATAGACATTCAAAACGACAGGAACATAAGTTCTCTGCATCCCCACTCAGTACCATCCT
Source organism: Clitarchus hookeri (assembly GCA_002778355.1). Classification (NCBI taxonomy): domain Eukaryota; kingdom Metazoa; phylum Arthropoda; class Insecta; order Phasmatodea; family Phasmatidae; genus Clitarchus; species Clitarchus hookeri. The sequence continues at coordinate 66,660 of NQII01001402.1, forward strand.
ATCAGTCCACACCGCGGTCGGACACTTTTACTGCACTCTAAGTTACAACATTCGTGGTAGCACTAAAAAATCCCAAAAACAAATACAAATTTAATGTTATAATTAAATTGATTACTGTATTCGTGCTGAGACAATCGATTGTACTCAATAGTTCGAAAGCTTACTTTGATGTACGTGTAAACAGGGATTTACCCAAGGACCTGGGGGTTGTATTCTGTCCTCTTCCCCCTCCCCCCCTGCTTGATGACCTTGAGGTTGTCAATAATTAGTATTACAATTATATATACGCCCTTATTGAGATAATCATGTGTAATTGCTGTAAACTATTATGTATAGACCAGACCGTTCACGGTTATTTGAGTACTTCTAAAATAAACATTTAAAAAATATGACTGCTCCCATATTCATGTATTTCAACGGGAGTATTGACTGGCAAGCTCCAAGTAGAGTTGGTAACGACGGAAGGGAATGTAGTTCCATATATTGACTTTGAATTAAAAGTGGTTGATAAAAATGTGTAAATTCTGAAATTATGTATTTGATTTTCTGTTTTTAAACATATAAGTGTAAAAATTGGCAAATTTGTCAAATATTTATTTTTATAATAATAATAATAGTGTTTCACTTTATTGGCGCATGAAGAAATGAACCAGGTCCATGGCAATGTTAATTGTACATATCTTGGAAGAATACACCATGGACATAAATGCAGATCTTAAGCAGGGCTTTCAAGAGTGCTCAGTTTATCACCAACAGTCAATATATTATTATACTGTGAAGTAATTTTTGTCTTAGTATTTGTTCTAATTGACACTATTCAGTATCGCTAACTCTGGCGTAACCTGCCTCCCTCTCCCTTCAGTCATTGTTAACCCCCCTCATTATTAATTTATGATTACTCCACCGTGTAAACAGATAGTTTTGTTGTGCACAGTTTTACTATTTAAATTTATCAGTTTTCTTGGTTTGATTCAGTAAGTTATATGTTCATTGGGTAAATTTTTTCCCAAAGGAATTTATGACACGTAAATAAAGAATTTGTGCAATAAATATCAGTATCATCATGAATTTAAGTTTTTGTATTCGAAACTACGGTGTATACAATTAATTATTTCAGGGTACGACTATTATCCAGCTATTAATTCGACCAAATATATTACAAGACATTACACAACAACATTGATTTTTTTTTTTTTCGGAACAGACAGAAGGTGCTATCCGTATGCGGCGTGGCGTGATAAGGGATTTAAGTGCAATGGATTTAAGCACATTGAAATGTGTTTATTGAATAGAAGGCATTTTAATTTAAAAGGTTTGCCAGACTGAATAAAGCCCTACCGAATATGTTGTGTCGTCACACCGCACCTCCGTGGGATCGCCACTGTTGCTTAACTCATGCACTTTAAACACAGAATAAAGATGAGGTAGACATTTTCTTCGTCTTCTGCGCATGCACCCAATATTGACCTTCCTCATACCAAAACAACTGTCAAAGTCACATGGTCAATAGTGATGAACGTGCTGGTTAATATGTGCATTTTCAAAAGACAAGCAATTTTATATGAATAAAATACTTTTGCTAATTAGAATTTAATCAAACTGCATTACAAAGTGGTAAGGGGATGTATACAAACATCTCAGAGCACTTGTTTACTAAACAGGGTTATAATCTCAAATACTACCCATCTCGTTTATGATAGTCGTGTTGACATAAAAACAGTTCAGTGTTGGGAGACGGAGTTGCTACTGCGCACCTTGGGCACGCGCTCTGTAGACCATTCACGGTTACTTCCAACTTTCCCGAAGTCCTTCTAAATTTCTACTCCCAAGATATTCCTCAGTCTCTTGCAAACTAAGCTTAACCCGAGTATAGAAAATTACACCGAAGCGACAACGCGCCGCATTTGTGCTCACTCAGTTTAATAACATTTTGCATGAGAAATATTTCTTAATAGTCATTACCAAACACCTATATTCTCTCAGTTTTTATTCAAATTAATTATAAATAGAATATCATAATTTATGGAAGAATTATTTGTAAAATCTTAATTTAACCAAAAATAAGGTAATTTGATGTTGACACGANCAGTTTTTATTCAAATTAATTATAAATTGAATATCATAATTTATGGAAGAATTATTTGTAAAATCTTAATTTAACCAAAAATAAGGTAATTTGATGTTGACACGAGTATAAAACATATGTGATACTTGACATATTTGGAAAACAACCAAGCCCGCCATCCATGGCGTGATTTATCAAAGGTTTGGTTGAAAGTGTGAAGATACCGCAAATATACTGTATGGTATTTATTTTCCCTCAGAGGGGGCGGAAACAGGAGGGCATGGGGAGAGGAGGCACGTCCCACAGAGCTGAGTGGAGGGGGCGACAACGGAACAAATGGAGAAGGGCGTTGTGACGTCCTAGGCGCCGCTTTGTCAACGGAACGCCCTGTGGCGTCTTTAATTGCCTCGAGTGCACGGTAAAGTGGGCACTTTTTAAGGCCGTGCTTAAAAGATGCTTTCAGCTTAATTAACACCCTTTCGCCAATTGTTAACATAAAAATTGTCATGAAACTAATAAACACAGAGTATACATTTTAAAGCTATTAAAATTAACGTCTCAGGCTACAATAATATATAATTTTTTGTTTATTATGCCTACTGGGATACGTAGTGAGTAGTACGAAAGTAGAAATTGAACAGGGCTTTAGGGAAGTTGTAACAGTGGCTAAACTACAATTATAGTGAATGTTATATTCTATTCACTACGTATCCTTCCGCCAAATGTAAATAAAACGTGAACAAGTATGAAAATAAACGCCAAAGAGAAAACAACGCACCCTATTTGTGCGTTGGAAAGACAAACAAAAATAATTTTTGGCATAACAATGCAATAATTTCCCACCAATATTGCCTGAGGCCCCAAATACATCAAAGTGGGAAATGTTTAATTTACAAATAATGTAGCAAAACTGAATTTTATTACGTTATACGTAAGAACTTCACCTTACTAGTCATGTATTCTCGCTGTTTTTAATTAATATTGACTATGAAATAAATACTATAAATTATAGATTAAATATAAGAAGAAGTTTAATTTAATCAATAATAAGGCACATTGTTTTCAACGGAAATATAAAACGCTTGTAAAATACAGAATGTCACGGGATCATTGCGACAAACTTCTAGGGGTGATAGGACATGTAATGAGGAACAACTTTTATCAGTGAACGGATGCCCGATGACGCCCCATTTTGACACCAGGTGTCTTTGTACAGCACGCTTTAACGCCTGGCAGGTTGGTAGTTAGCGTTGCACACAACAAGCACCAGCTTCCTACATCCCAGGACACAGTGGTGTTTGCTGTAATGGTGGTAACAATAAGTATAGGTAGACGTTCGTAGGTTGTAGTACTTTATTGAATACATAGTTACACAATTCCATACGTTCACCTAAAGCAGGTGCTCAAAATGGCAGCACTCCACTTTATTGCAAACGTTGCAAATCCGATGCATTGCCTGGTGGACCCCGTTGAAGATGCCAGGAGTGGTATGAACCGCGTTGCATGCTGCCTGTAGTCCTACGAGAACGTCGCGGTTCTCCACCGGCGTAGAGTACACACAACTATTGATGTGGCCCTACAGGGAGAAATCGACTGGCGTGAGTTTGGGTGATCGTGGTGGCCATGGCAGAGGGCAGCCCACACGTTCAACGCAAACTGTTGTTGGTGATGTGTGGCCACCAATGCACGTTGATTTTCTTCTGTCGAAACGTGACTGTTGTGGGAATTGAAAAAGATATCTTTCGTAAAACACGATTCGTCTGTAAACAACACAAACTATGCAAACTCTGGGTCGGCAATGCACTGCTGCATAAACCACTTTGCGATCCTCATACGGGGCTCGAAGTCTTATGGACTAAGTGCCTGTACCTTTTTCACGTGGATTGTATGTAGTCTGTGCTGAAGGAGCACTCTCCACACGGAGGTGTGGCTGACTTCCATATCGTGAGCGATCGCATATGTGCTTGCGGACGGGTTCACCTCAACTCTGTCCATCGCTTCCTCTTCAAAATTCCGTGTACAACCATCTCTTCCCCTGACGCCCTCGTGCGGTGGATGGAAGGTCCCACACTCGCGCAGTCGCTGATGTAGTTTCTGGACAGTCAGTGTGTGATGTGGCTGCCGTCCATTGAGGAAGCGTTCCTGATAAAGACGTGCCACTACACTCCTACAGCCTCTAGCTTCACCGTACAGCATATGCATATCCGCCAGTTATGACGAAGAATAAGCGTCCATGACTAGCCTGGTGTACGAAACGCAGTCACGGTGAACACACGACTGTTTCTACTCAGGCAGCAACCACGACACCGATCTGTATAGTGGAATACGGTGGATGAAGAACGTAACGAACTGCGCACAGCGCATGCGGTCCAATGTCCTTTTGATACTGCCTACCTCTTCGGGACAGAGGAGAGCCTCTGCAAACGGCCCTCGCGTCCACTAGTTACAGATGACTGTATGATGGACAGCAAGCATGTGATACGTGTAGCTTAATGCCTACCTCCCAGGCGCGTGGAACTATTTAACTGCGACGCCCGGCGTCTCAATGGAGCGTCTCCGAACATCCGTTCTCAGACTGAAGTTGTTCCTCATTACATTTCCTATCATCCCTAGACGTTTTTCGCAATTATCCTGTCACAATCTGTTTAATTGATTTAGGAAACAAACGTATTTTCAATACATAACTGATTTTTCTAATGATGTATTCAAAAAATTCTTGAGATACAGTGAATAGACGGTTATACTTTAGAAGAAATGAAGCCCTGAGAGATTTTCTTTTCATAATCCTTTTAAAGCTTATTTCCTACCTCGACACAAGGTAGGGCCCAGGCGGTAAAAAGGACACAGGTCAGGCGCGGATCCAGACAATACACTGAAAAGGGGAAGGGGTGAGGAACGGACAATCCAGTCCGAATTAACTGTTGTAACTGAATATGAGGAAAGGAGAAGCATCTTAGATGTATTGAAACCGCATATGTTTCTTCGCTCAAGTGATCTTCATGTAAACCATGCAGTTAACTAACTCTACGATATATCAAAACAATATTCGAAAAATTAGCGAAACATAATCACCATTTAATATATCAGATTATATTGTGGATAAAAATCCTGGTCTTAGAGTACTTATATTTGCAAACATTTAATATATTCACTCTCACGATGATGCACTGAAAGTTTACATATCTTCAACATTAACTCTAGCGGTCGTATTCAGGAACGTGACAATGGTCCTAAGTCAACTTTGACACAAGGAAAGACTTAACTTTTCAATTCCATAGTCAAACCTTTTTCTGTTCAAAGTCGCCAAGAACCAAGACTTTGCTTACAGATGGTAACAAAATGGCTGCATGTATGAAGTAATCGGATTTGTCTAAGCAGGGCAAGAAATTGATAAAGTTTTAGAATCCGCAATTTTTGTTCTTCTGTGTATTATTATAGATGCACATATTACTTTGCATTTTATAGCGCCAATCAATTAAACACCCCGTAAAATTTTGAAAAAAAGCAATAAAGCAAATGCTACATTTTCTTCAGGAAGGTTGGCATCGTGAAAATCGAAGAGGCATGTGAATTACGCCAATTATTCAGTTTCTGATTTTTTCAATACTGTAAAATCTTTTAAGTTGTAGGCCATTCCTAACACATACAGTCTCATTGTTATTGAAATATTTATTAATGCTCTCGCAAGCATCATTCTTATGTCTCGTGCCAACAGTCTTTATGTCAGTAAATTTTAGTACTTCTCGACTAGTTAAATAAACACCTGCTTTTCATCATCACTCATTTGGTGCTACTTCTTATCCGACGCCTTGTCCTGTCATATAAATAAATTGATGATCCACAATACTGAAATTTGTACAAATAAGAACAATGGTGTATTATTGTTACTTTATAATTTAATTTTGTACACAAACCATACAATTGTTATTAAAAGCTTTTCTTAGATAAACATTTGTATTGCATACTAGATATTAATTTTTTTTTTGTTGGAAATAGTGAATTTTTGGGCAGTAAACCTAATAGCAATAAATCTAGACTTTGTGAAGTTAACTTTTGTGAAAGTGCGACTTTTATACACAGATGACTGTGAAATGTGCTTTCCCTAAGAGCAGCGAAATCTATGACACCAACAACTATATAACTAAATGACATGACACTGACTTTACTATCATGAGTATTTAATACAAAAATTAGCAATAGTAGAATTAAAAATATAAAGACATGAAACGTTTAGCTTGTAACAAGAAACGCTACCTAACGGAAACGAAGCAAATTTTAAAATGTTCTTGTCTTCATCAGCTTACACCGATAGTGACATGTCTCGCTCTTCAACGATGGGAAATGGCCCTTGTTTCCCATATTGTCCCACAATGATATTTGATTTAATACAGACAACTCGCTCTGATCGATAGCTTGATGCGTGTATAGTTCACAAAGGAGCCATAGAGCACTCTGATATAGTTTAAGGAACGGGCTTTCTATTTTTAACTTTTGATATTTCGTGGAAAAAGTGCGTATATGGCAGATTCAAGATGTTTTCAGTTGTATGGAAATAAAGAGTGAAAAATTAATATGTGCGGTACAATATTTTCAAAATACAATTAACGGTACTGCACTTTATTTAGCTAACATTTCATAACTTTGATAACAAAGTGAAAATTGGTTTCTGGGGGGAGAGGGAGTGCCGTCCACCCTCAGTGGCCCCACTCTCCTGCAACTTCGCGCCTTACCAGATATATTACAATCACATGACACAATAGTTAATAATAATGTATCCAAACGAGCGCTTATATACGGCAAACACCAGCAGTACACGCCATCAAATGGCGACACTGGCCCAGCAACATGGCCCAGTTCAGAGCCTCGCGCAACCAATCAGAGAATAGGTACGTCCACATGAAAAGAACCGCCACGCTATTTCAGCTGCGTGTACTTGCCTATTCTGCGATGTCGCGAGGCGGGTCGTTGCTTGGGGCGTAGCGTGTGGCGTTACTGGCTGTCTTTTACGTTTGCTTTCTATACACACCGTCTCCTCCTTATAATATTTCCTAGCATCGCAGGTTTAGTTTTTGGGGGAGGGGGGGCCTTTATTAAGTACTTACCATGGGCGCGATTCTCGTTCGCGCAGAGCTAGACTTGATATGGGTCCGGTTAGACGTTTACCGTGACCGCCGCTTGTTTTAGCAGATGTGGTCTTCTCAACGGAAGTAAGTCGTAGTCGTTTCGCCTAAAAGTGATTTCCCACCTTCAGTTTTCCTAAAGTAGTTTTGCTGAAAAGTAGTTTTTCCTCAAAGTCGTTTCGCCTAAAATCGTTTTGCCTGAGAAGTGTACTATTTTCAACTGGCGGAAACATGTGCTAGTGGCCTGGTGCAGGCTCTCGACTATCGGTAGGCGCCGAACAGCTAGGCGAAGAGGTTGTTCACTTTTTAAATCCGTAATATAAAAACGAGGTACGCTAATTTTCGTATTCTGTGTATGTTGATGACATTGTCTCGAGAATAATTTCTAAAATAATTATTGCCAAACTCACGTCCATCGACAATTTCATGGCTTCTATTTTACGCTGGTTTTTTTAACCTCAAACAAACTTCTCTTTTTTCGAACGTAAATTTTGCGTAACATGATTACGTCGTATTTCAGTTTCAACTTATTCGAAAGTGGTGTACAGGTGTAGCAAAGCTCTTATTTCAGTAAACGGTTGCAAGCCTCAGTAGAAGCCACGTGGTTTTGGCACAGTTCTGCTGGAGGTAAAGCAATCCAATATTGTGGGCGCTAAGATTGATTGCTGCGCAGCTCGCATGCTCACTCTACCCCATATTAACTCTTACGTTTCAACCAACATGTAGCCGGCCATGTTATTTGTACCGCGCAGTTTAGAAGCCCGGTGCACACGAGGTCACTCGAGTGGCTGACGCGTGCCGCAGCCACAGGCGACTGCTGTCGCTTAGGAAAACCAAAGCAAATATGATTCAGTCACAGAGCAGGAAAGTACACAGATACGAAAAAGGATGGTGGTTCCTTTTATGTAGCCGTGCCGAGTCTGTGATTTGCTGCGCAACGCTCTGAGAACGGGCCTTGTGCCTGGTTGGCTAATGCATGCTATTGGATGGGCTGCTGGCTAGCGAGCAGGTTACTAGGCGCTAATTTACGAACGACGTTCCGACATTTTGCTGGCCAGTGACGTCCTTTTCTGCCGTGTGCGACTGGAGTTCGCGGAATAAGCGTCTGTTTCACTTCTGCATTCTCAACTACTCTAAGATTAAGTGGAGGGTAGGACGGCGACGAGTAAGCGTAATAGTTGTTACTTCTTATGTCGGAATAAAAGGTATGTGAGACATAGGAAAATATATGTAAAGCGTGCTACATATTTAATACCGGAAACTGTAGTATTGCTTGAACTAAACCGACAAATCACGGTGTCATTCCAAACCAATCATACCAATATATTTTCTTCTTCCCTACATATCTGTCACCTGAAAATACTATTACTTTCTCAGTCATTTGACAAATCGCAGGTAGCTTATTTGCAATTTGCGATCAAATATTCAGAACATTTATTAATCTCAACATTGGATATATTTTCAGCTACTAGAATCGCTTGATTAATTTTACTGACTGTGTCTGTAACTGCAGTTTTAGCGAAACCGACTGGCAGTAAGTTAACGCTAAGACTGCACTCTAAATGTGACTCAGTGATATAAATCAATGAAATAACGTTCACTGAAAGTCAATTGATAAGCTACTGCTGACCGGCGAATCAAGCAAATTAACTGGGATCAAATTATTTATAGCAGTGACGTTCCTGACATTTAGTAGGAAATCACAAATAATTCAGTAAAGTTGAACCACTATATTTATTAATTATCTGGCACTGATTATCAGTTGCTCAATTCTCACTGTGTTCACTGATTTGGCTCAATACTCACTAATTCAAGTTTAGAGTGTATTGCATTTGGAATATAGGCTTAAATACATTAAACCTATACTTACCAAGAAGTTGTTATCCGTAGCACCTCAGTTGTGAAATGTGTGTCTAATCTGGAGAGTAATTGTGTCAATACCCACTCGGTTTTACATTGTCGCTATATTCAGCAACTGATGAGTCCCAAATGGCTGGATGTGCCTCGACTTCTGATATAAAATTTTCAACATTCATATCTTCGACAGCGTTTACAGTCCACTGTGGCAAAGTGTCCTTCTCGCGACATGTTGAACTCGCCTGGACAAGCGCCTAGACAAGACTGGTGGTCAAAACAAAATGCACGTGTGGCTGCTAGCGACAGCAGTCTGTGACTGCGACTCCCTCTGAATGCGCCAATTTACAACAGTGGTTGGCTACTAACTGACCTAGTCGCTGGGGCAGGCCACCTGTGGCACGAGAGATCGAAAAAAAATGTAATGACGTTTAATTAAAATAAAATAGCTTGAGTGCACTAAACTCCTTAACTGGTGATAGTTTTCTAAGATTTCCGAGTTCGAAACTTAGTTAGTTAACAATTTTTGTAAACCAAAAATCTGAAACTAGGATTTATTTTAGTATACATGTTCAGTTGGTAATGCAAACGTGTACACATATTTTAATATAATATTCCGATATAAATATAAGTAAATATATACGGAAATTACAGCAGATTGTCAATAATTATTTCGTTCTTTTGATAGTTCCAAAAAATACTCTAAGATTATGCACACTTTTAAAAATAGAATACGGGGTTGGTAAAAAAAGCACGTTAGTGGAGCGTAATTTCATGGGGTCTACCGGCATTTACTTCCGTATATTTCCGCAATAATAAGCTGTTATTTAAATTGTGTAATAAAAATATTAAAAGTACTTTCAGAATTAACTAAAGCCATCTGTACAGTAACCCATGCTTTCACAAATTTTATTCGAAAATTCATTCCAAGTCCTTAACACTAGCACAAAGACTAGCACTATATTCTCTAAAGTAAAAACATTTTTACTCTTTACCTTGGAAATATCACAGCACTTTACGTACAATTTTTCTAGTTTGAATTAAACTAAACTAATTTAAATATGGCGCACATGGATATTCTCTTACGGGAATATTATAGTTTGGTTTATTTCGTCCACGAAGTCAATGTATACGTTTCACGGACAAATAATTGCAATGTTTGTGACAAAAATAGCTTGTCTAGCACAACGCACACCACCAAACATGGCGACTGTCAGAAGAACACAATGAGAAAACGTCAATATTTCCTGATTGGCTAGTGAGAATGGAGTGAAAATAGTCCCGGACAGGGGGAAGCCAGTTTACCCGTGCAGTCACCGTGTCCACGATAGTGAACATGTTGCACATGAATTATATTTATGACCAGCACTGTACACAGAGAGGATTCAGTACCCAATGGCTGGAGTGTCTTCGCGATGGGCAACCTGGTTCGTAAACATTACGACACCGCTCGTCTGCGAATGGCTGACGGTAACGTCTTTGAGCACGCAGCATGTTGCTCACTGGTTGCAAAAAGTACACTAGACAGGAGTACAGTGCGCATCAAAATATTACACGATTGCAACACTTCGGCTCACAAATGAGTGTGTGACCGAACGGGTTAATTGACCGTGGAACGAGCGAGCGAAGCGCAACTCACGAAATGGCAAAATGTAGTGGATTACTGCTTGGTGAGTATGCCGTCAACTCGGCTTCAAGCAGTGAACCACGCTAGGATCACTGGATCCATTGCTCAAGAAAAATGTGAAAAAGAATCGTACCTCCAAAATGTGCCACTTTTTCAATCGATGAAAACAGAAAAAGAACATTGGGTCACCCAGGATATGTTTGCGGAGCCGTCTTCGAGTATGCCAGCTTGTCAAAAACAGTAATATATTATTATGCAATCGTTTTTCTTTTCTCGTATCATGCTCACCCGTACTAACCACACTATTGACTGACAGGAGAAATCGTAAACTGTTCTCAAATAATTTAATTTTCTCACACCTCTTCCCAGTCCCGTTCTTGTGGCTCAATACACCTACATAAAGAAAAATTACGCATAATTTTTTGATTCGCAAAAACAAGACTAATGAGAGTAATGTGTAGGTAATACGTTGTTATACTTACTTATTTTCCATCGCGGGTCAGATTAAACACTTTAAATGTGCTCTGTGGCTTCAGATATTCGAACAGATTAAAAATAATAATTGAATACTTGGTGGTCGGAAATCATTCACAGTAGACGTATAATTACTAACCACCTTTTTATGATATAGATGGATACAGTTGCCTTGGAAGTGATTATTCTCGTGTCCGTGAATTAGGCTTGCCCTGAAAAGTAACTGGTTACATAAAGTCAGAAAAACAAGTTAATTTTATAGTCCTGATCCAAACTTATTAGCTCGTGAAAATTTAATGCCAGTAGTTTGTTTACTAAACGGCTTTGAATGTCGGAATTTATTGATTATCTTGGTCTGGAGTTGTTTTAAACTAACAAGCTACTGGTAACGTGTCCGTCAGTTTCCGAACAACAGCTTTTAAATTTTATTAGAGCCTTGAAAAAATTTTGTGTCATCGGACAACCATTAAGCTTCGGCAAGTCCACGAGAGTTAACACCATGGCTGTTTGCCTCTCGCTTTTCTGAACAGATCTGTTCGTACTTCAGCGTCGATAAACTGAAGTGATAGACAAGAGAGAAGATTGAGAGGTTACATGCTTGTGATCTTTGTAAGATAATTTTGCGGCATAATGCGCCGCCATCATTCATGACATTTAATGTAACAGGTTTCTATGAAAGATTAGTTCCGGTATTTTCTCTTGCTTTGATTAAACAACCGGTAGTTTCCATTGTAAAGTTTTATGTATTCCATAGCTATTTCTTTATTTTCAGGAATAGAGGAAATTAAAAATGTGGTGTATGATAAAGAAAACTTTTTCAACAATTAAAAAATTGTTCGTGTCTTCCAAAAATGTCAGTTCTCTATAATAGCTACTTTCTTTAATTTATTGTATGGTTGACTGGTTTCAAATTGTGTAAACGGTAGCGCTTAGGTCTCTGTGACTTGAGAAGATGTGCTCTACAGGAAGAAAACCTAGCTAGTTTCATTGTGGACAACAAGATATAGCTATATGGCTGATTTGTACACTGGAGAGACAAAAAACTGGTATATACGTGCGTATGCAAATACCAGAGGTATGGTACCAATCAGAGTAACGCGATGCGGTCGGCAGCGCTTACATAAGACAACAAGCGTCTGACAAAGTTGCTAGATCGGTTTCTGCTGCTACAATGGCAGGTTATCAAGATTTAAGTGAGTTTGAACGTGGTGTTATAGTCGGTGCACGAGAGATGGGACATAGCATCTCCGAGGTAGCGATAAAATTTGGATTTTCGCGTACGACAATTTCACGAGTGTACCGTGAATATTGGGAATCCGGTAAAACATCAAATCTTCGACATCGCTGTGGCTGGGAAAAGATCATGAACGAACGGCACAAACGACGACTGACAAGAATCATTAAACGTAAAAGACGTGCAACCGTTTCTCACATTGGCGCAGATTTCAATGCTGGGGCATCAACAAGTGCCAGCGTGCGAACTATTCAACGGACCATCATTGATATGGGCTTTCGGAGCCGAGGGCTCACTAGTGTACTGTTATTGACTGCACGACACAAAGCTTTACGCCTCGCCTGGGCCCGCCAACACCGTCCCTGTACTGTTGATGACTGGAAACACGTTGCCTGGTTTGAAGAATCTCGTTTCCAATTGTATCAGGCGTATGGACGTGTACGGGTATGGAGACATCCTCATGAACCCATGGACCCTACATGCCAACAGGGGACTGTTCACGCTGGTGGAAGCTCTGTCATGGTATGGGGCGTGTGCAGTTGGCGTGAAATGGAACCCCTGATACGTCTAGATACGACTCTGACAGATGACAGATACGCAAGCATCCTGTCCGATCACCTGCGCCCATTCATGTCGATTGTGCATTCCGACGTACGTGGAAAATTCCAGCAGGACAATGCGACACTCCACACGTCGAGAGTTGCTACCGAGTGGCTCTAGGAACACTCTTCTGACTTTAGACACTTCCATTGGCCACCTAAATCATGAGACATGAACATTGTTGAGCATATCTGGGATGCCTTGCAACGTGCTGTTCAGAAGAGATCTCCACCGCCTCGCACTCCTGTGGGTTTGTGGACTGCCCTGCAGGATCCATGATGTGAATTGCCTCCTGCATACCTTCAGACATTAGCCGAGTCCATGCCACGTCGTCTTGCGGCACTTCTGCGTGCTCGCGGGGACCTATACGATATTAGGCAGGTGTACCTGTTTTTTTTTTTTTTAGCTCTTTAGTGTAGTTCACCTAAGCTAGAAGGAAAATTATGGGTGTGTTGTTGCTGAAGATTTTGGTGAGTATATTTTAACATTAACTACTTCAGTTTTACTATAATTTAGTGAGTGTTAAATTTGAAAGCACATTTGCCGTAAAATACATATTTACTTGGTATTATTAGTAACTGCTTATCACAAAAGAGAGATAGTTGGAGAAGGAAAATGTTTTTGCAGCCGTTACCGAGATGCGGCGTCTCAGCGTGGTGGTTGAGGGCGGCATTCCTTTGTCGTAGTTAATTGTAACGGCGCGGAATTCCGCAAAAAGGGCATGCAGCGGCGGCAGGATATTCCATAGGAATTCCTCAGGAAGACTCAGGGAACCTACCAACTTATTGCTGCGTTCACCACCCAAGACTCAACCTCGACCATCATACCAAACATGACGATATTATATGACAATAGTAAAAACTATATTTTCTGTGTTTCAGGCAACTTCGCAATTATTTTTCTGCCGTACTTTAAACATTTTTTACACAAGAATCCTTAATGTAATATTGATTTACAATATATCTGAATAATAATAATTGTCCCCTTTAGTTAAATCCAAATACCCTTATAATTATTAAATTAATTTTTTTTACAAAACATGCAAATTATAATATTGAGAATTGCTGCAGTGCTTTAAAAAAATATACAGTTCTTATACAACTATAAGTTACATTTTAATTTTGCAAAAATAGTTTACTTAACGAAATTTTATGAAAACTCTTTTAGAGCGACCAATATATCTACATTTCGCCCCCCATCCCCTTTTTTCCTCCTTCACAAACAAATCTTCCCAAGAGTTTCCATCCATTTCACCATAAACAGATTATAAATGTGTATATATATATACACACATGTATATATATACAGCTTGAAATTGGAACTGTCATTCCCGTCTGAGTTGAAGAATATGCCGGAAAATCATGGTAGGGTCTGCCAACAGAAATCAAAGCAGCCAATGACGTAGCCGATGCGCTGGAGCACAAACACGCAGATCACGTGCACAGAGGAAGGCAGAGAGCGCGCGCGCCTACGTAGTCCCATGCCATCTCTCCAACGGGTAAGCTAAGAGGATAATGGATGCATCAAAACGAGGTGGAAGTTATTCGAAGATTAAAAGATGGTGGTGGAATTAATCAAGCTCAAAGTACTTTTCTGTGTCATCAAGAACTCCTAGGGTGGACGCTTGTGCCCATTAACATTAAATAACATATACTGGACGTATCAGTAGGTAGTGAATATGGAGTGCTTTGTGGTCCTCGTCCAACAGCTTGGTATAGCTGGTTCTGCGCCAGATCATAAACAGGTTCCACAAATATCACTTCAGTTTGCAGAAGGGCTGGGTTCGAACAAAAAATTTAGCGAGAAAAAACAGATGGTGGGTTGTGACTGGCCGTTATCTTGCTTAAAAAGAAGGAATCCGCAACTTGTTTGACGTCTGGGCACATATCGAGAAGCAGTTGGGGATTTCCTATCATAAAAATATTCAATATAAATCATGTCGTGGGCAATGCTAGAAAACTATGACACTTGTGTAAATCCAAGATACTTAAAGTCAGCATGAAAAAGTAATTGCCACCAAATCATCGAAAGGCATCCACGTCATGACGCCAAAAGAAAAGGAGAAACGTAAATATTTCTACTTGTAAATGTAGTGCGTCGTTTTCTTCCTCCATAATTAAACATAAATGAAGTAGGCCTATACAAATAAAATAAATTCAAACATGACTCGATCCTGAATCATAAGTACACTCTAAGAAATAATTTGCAAATTTACCACATCAGTGTTTATGTCTAGCGGGAAAACTCATATGGTAAAGTTATTTCCCATACAGCCATGGTAGCATTCCTGCATTTGCTCAGGAAACAGTCAAATGCGTTAGGAAGTTCCCAATTTAGTATAGTAATGATACTAAACGTCCTTACATTTACAATTTAATGTGTGGTAATATTTCCATACAATTTATAGGTTAGAGTCCTCCAATAGAGTATAGGAAGTTTACCAGAATTTTTTTTACAATGTCTATACGGACCCAAATTTTTCGTATACCATTTACGATATTTTCTTTTATAGAATGAGAAGGCGCGTAGTAAAATATTAGTAGTCATAGTAAACCCTTTCTAAAATGTTCATGTTGTAAATGGTTATGTATCCCCTTGCAGATAATTCGAAATGTTGGACGTGGCAAATGATTAAATGTGATTTTATTTTCCAGCCGCATCATACAAACTTTGCAGTCCGCTGTCAATGATTTTATCACGTCTCGTGTATTTTAACTCGTTTACTCACAGATGAATGTATGGTTTTAGGCGTTGGTACGAACAAATTTTGGTTTTGAAGTGTACGACTATCCAAACGCAGCTCTTGCCATACACCGGGACCAATATAAATGTGTTAGTGCCTTATGCTACCGGCAGCAGATGTTTATGAGGTTAAGGAATAATGCCTCAACAACGAATGTTGAACCTCTCACACGTTATGGAATTCTCTCACTGTGCTGTTTTTTCTGCCGTGTTGCGTGCAAACCATCAAACCCACTTTCCACGCAACATCCCACATATCGGAAACTCTGGTCACTGTGTGGGTTAACTCTTTAATTGTGCAAATATTTCTATGACGCAATACAAGAACAGGTTACATCGAGAAATGAAGTTTTTTTGCTACTGGTGAATTCTAGCCAGGCTCAGACACTGTACAGATAGGAATACTAGCTTTCGAGAGACGCAGGAACATTTCGTTTCGACTCCAGTATAAGCTGAATAAATTAAGCTGGGCTCGATTTCTCAGTGTCAAAACCTTTATCTTCGTCAATTTTTATCATCAGGGCTGTAAACTCCGCTGTCTCTCCTAGATGCACTTCTACTATCTCAACTAATTCTTCAACATGCACAAATGTACATGCCCAATTTACTTCTTCTATCCGTCTCTAATGACCTCGCTGTCGATGAGACGTTAAACCCTACCTACCTACTTATTCAACTCTGCCTTTCATCACAGCACATCCTCGATGATCTTGTACCATCTCAGACCCACTGTTCATCCTAACTTCGCAGACCTTGCCAAATAAAATAACCCTACAAATACTAGTAATTTATCAAGAGATACCATTCAATAACTCGCACTAAAAAGGCTTTCCTTAAAAACAAAATTCCAAAGAAAAGTCTAGAAAACTATTGACTCTATATAAATGCTGAAAGAGCATAGTGACAAAAATGAACAGCGGGCATTTTACAAGCGTAAGTGTATTTTAAAAAAGACGTAAAACACATTTCCCCGAAAGAGGTATATGTAAAAAGTGAGTTAAATATCTTGGCATTAAAACAACCAGGAAAATTTTGAAAAAAAGAGAGTTTCTGTTCTAAAGAAGATGAACGTGCCACTGCGACCACACTGGAAAATAAAAGGTCGTGATAAGTGCGCTAACATTAACTTCATATGCTGGACTAGGTAAAGTGTACGTTTTACAAACAGCGGAGCCATAAAATCTGTTTGATATACTTTACTAACAGCAATGAGAACAAAGGCAAAGTGAGCACTTTTGAAATCAACCTTGGAAAATATCACTGCCACAGAACACACTGACACGCACGCTCCCAGGTAAATAAGCAGCGAATCAAAATAAAAAGGTCCCACGACTCTGCGTTGCATTGAGAGTATATATTTATATTTATAACTATACATGAATGTGTATAACATTATAAATATATATGTACTTCTCTGAAAATTGCATAATTTCTACTTGGATGACGCATGGATAAAGGGAGATGAACTGCGACAGTGTTAATTATACGTATAGCTAAGGATACAAAACTAGAAAAAATGAATATCCTAAACAGGGCTTTTAAAAGTGCTATATCAACCGTGAACAGCATATAATATGATAAACTGATTGATTACAACATCTAGAGACGCTGCCATTTAGCGTTATAAGATAGCATCACGCTAGACTCCACAGCCCCCTATACAGAAAAATACTAATGTCAATAGTCTATTGTTGTTGCAATAAAATAATAATTATTCAGCCATTTCTTTGAACGTTTATGCTGTTATTAAATAATAATTTTGTCACGAAGTTAATAATGTGAACTATTTACAAAGTCTTTTGTTACTGTAAGGCAAATATACCGTAAGTGTTAATGTTAACAAAGCCTCTAAGTAATGTTGCCGCAATCAAATGTTGTATTACGCCAAAAATAACAGGAAGAACAAAATATTTTGTGTTACTGCGACATTAAAGTAATGTCTCGCCAACACAAGTATACACTTATTGGGCGTTGTAAAATGGCGTATAGTAGCAAACAGCGATAACCTCGTAAAATGAAACCACTATATTTAAATTTTAGAGCATAGATGATAACTAAATGTAAGTGCGATCAGATTTCAAATCTTGCAATGCAGTTTACGTGTGCCAAATATTCATATATTTCTAGAGCAGAAAGTACAAGCAATGAAAGAGTACTGCAGTTTGTCGTTATACGGTTTCAATTACAATATGAATCGTATTTCAACATGTCTCAGTAGAGCAGTTGGTAGGGCGTTGGGATTGTGAAGGAGTAATTGTCATGCAAACAAGGCGCGTGTTCGATTCTTCCCACTCACCGCCTTAATTTTTTTTCTACGTGGGTTATATTTATTTCATATCGCCATGTTGTTTTAAAACAAAGGAAATACAATACAATTTTTAACACAAGTGTTAACATAAATTCAAAACTAAATTTGTTTTGCCACAACATAAACACCACCTTACTGTTGACAGTACAGTAAGGTGGTAACGTTGTTACAAAACATAATAGTACGCTTCATTAACATCAACATTAGTCACTGACTGCTCGCAGATAACATAAAATTACTCTACTTGTAAGAATAATGCTGTTTGCACAACATTAGACTTTTATCTGTGACATACTCGAGCAGAAGTCACTTGTTCATTGAACTGCTGCCAAAGAGAGAACACATTCTCTTGTTTAACATGGACACGCGGAATGGAGCTAATATTGGTTCTGAGTGCTACGGATCTTTTGGATTAGCGGTGGTCCAATGACAGACGTGAAACTAGCATATGCTTGTATGCAGTCTGCCTTGTCACTGAATCTCAATGCGAAACGGTAGTTTCTCTAACAATATCGCACATCTAAAATGGTTATCATTAGTAGATTAAATAAAATTCTGAACTATGTCTGCATACTAATAAATTTTAAAGTGAGTCTCAATAATGCTCATAACACAATAGATAATAACGCAACTAACATAATCATGTGTGCTGTGTTTTTAAAGTTAGTTACACTATTTTGGTTGTCAGTCATTTCTACTAGAGAATGTCATGATATTCTCAAAATTATACTTTTGTTTAAGGCAATGTTGTGATGCGGTACTGTTTCAAGATTCTATTATTGAAATACACAATGTGTTATTTGTAAATTTAAATTGCGCTAAATTAAAGATTATTTTTCATAATTTAAATAATTCTGAACTTTAGGAAACCTCCTTACAAGTTCTTACATTTCCTCGTATTTCATTACAAGGTCAAGGCGACAGTTTTTGTAACTTTAGCGCCGAGACTGTCCTTCGGAAATTTTTTTTTTAAAACGTGATGATTCAAATGCTGTTGAAACCAGGGTGTAAATTACGAATAAGTACCTATTTTTCGTGCAAGCATGCATTTGAAGGTGACGGAAACTGATACATCATGACTGCCACAATGCAACGTATCCCCGAGGAACTACAGAAAAGTCTAATGTAAAGAGAAACGGCAGCTCTGTACCTTAGAGGTAAGGTGTTGTAGCTCCCACTTAAAGGAATGGAGTTACGACACCTTGGCTCTGAGGTTCAGTATCATACATTAAAATACACTTCATTATTTCGCGTTATAATTCAGTAGTAACGTAGATGGCACACAGGTGTATGTTGTTTTCATGTGTGACACTGGATCTCCGCTCAGTCGACACGCCCTGCATACCTCAAATCTAATAGTAAACCTTCAGCACTTTGGTGGCTTCATTCCATGTGCCCGGGTGGAAGAGGATGTTTGTTTCCGCCTGTGGTGGCAGCCAATGAACAAGTGACCTCTGTTCGAGTATGTAAAGGATGGTAGAGTCTAGCTTGACGCCGTCTCATAACGCTAATTGGTAGGGTTTGTATACATTAAGCGTTATTAGAAACCCGGAAATTTCGCGAATTCATTTGAGGACACGCTACAGTTCATACTACGTACATTTGGATTCCTTCATCAATTGGACTTAAATTTGTAAGCTGGACGAATAACAGCTAATGACTAACCTGAAAGAAAAGAACTACCGAATCCCATGCTACGTTGTTTGTGGGAAAATTGGAGCATGAGCCAATGAATAGCTATTTAAGGCTCGAGTACACAATAGGATTGTGGAGTCTAGCGTGTTGCTAAGTGAATCCTTGATATTTCCGCGTCTCTATGCATTATTGCAACAACCGTGCGCGTCTGCAAGCGGTCATTCAAAGTCATCGTCTACGCATGCTCACATTTCTGAAATGCTAGGTGAAGGAGCCCTAGGTGAAGCATCGCACTGAGACACTTCGTCACCCTTCACCAGACAGCTCTACGACATCAAGTTCATTATATCTTTCTTCCTTAAAGTTGTTCGACTACCAAAATATATTTTTACTAGATATTGAGGATATTTTATTGTTTTGTGATATGATATCGATGATATCTTAATGAAAATACGAATCAAATGAAAAACAGCTCTTGTAATGTTTATTCGCGTAAATATTCACTAGTACAAAATTTTAACTATTTTATTAACACGAAGTTTGTTTCCATCTAAAATATTCATTGAATTCATTGGAGTGACATGTACCAATGATTCACTGCCGTAAAGGTTTGACTTCTCGCTATCTTGACTTTAAATTTATCTCAAAAGGTAAAACTGAAATACGGACGAACCTCGTAAAACTTTCCAACAATACATTCTTCATTACATTTTAACAACATTAACCATTTTTCAGCTGTAGCATAACTTACTAATTTTGTTTAGTTTTAAGGTTTTGTACGACAAATATATAAATTAAAATCTTCCAAGCCTAATTTTATTTGTATTTTTTGAGTCATTTTCTACTACTGCCATACTTTTCTTCGGGCTATAATTCATAAAATAAAGTTCAACTACTTATATTTACCTGGCCTATCACAGTATTTCTAACGTGGCAAATTTGACGAAAATTGGTTGAGTAGTTTTCGAGATATAACGTAAAAGATTTATTTTTTCATATAGTGCTTTATTCCAAAATAGCGGAACATCAACAATATTCACCTCTAAATTCAATGCCTATCAGCATACAAAATTTTGTTTAAATCGTTTGAATGGTTTCCGAGATATGAGAACATCGTAATTTAAAAATAGCCGCCATTTTGAAAGTAAGTGACTGGCGTAGTCAAAAACTATAACAATCCGGTGTCCTTACTTAGTTATATATGTGCACCGAGTTTGGTGAAATTCGGTTAACGCATTCAAAAATTGAATAAGCTAAAGAAGGGGGGGGGGAACGCACATATATACTCACACACAGGCACACACACAGGAAAGTGATCTCATAAGCCTTTCTTCACTTCGGAAAGTAGGTTATAAACGGGAAAGAATGTAATATACTGAAAATATAGAAAATAATTTTAGACTCTTGAACGTCCATAGCTGCTGGTCGACGCTTATGTAACCCAAAAGGGGACTTGACATGCATCACCTGAGCTCTATTCAAGAATAAATCGTGCCATGTGGCAGGTAAGTTGGATTTGAACCATATAGGTTTTTTTTCAAACATATTACAGTACCAAGGTTACATTCCATAGGTAAGCGAACACTTTAACTTAACGAACCAATCGTTAACGTACTCGGGACGATATTCTTCAAAACTATAACGTCATAAAATTCTCGTCCAGGTCTTGGAAGAAGAATTTTCCCACATCGGGATATAACACTCGCGCCCTGTGCAAAATGCGATTACCACGGGAACTGCGCGCTAGATATCTGCGAGTTTGGGCAACGCCAGAAGTACGGAGGAGCGTCACTGACAATTACAGAAACCATTAGGAAATGCGTAAGAAATAAGAAGGGTTACCAAGAGGATTACAGAGTGTTTCTTTGTGTAAACAATTACATAAAACTTTTACCATGGTGACATTTTCTTCGCCATCCATTTCTATCGACGAAAGTGAGTCATTATTATCGTCTCTGCTATCACTATCAACCCTACGAAAGTTTACTGTTATTTCGATTATCTTAAAGTAAGAATATCCAATACATGGCAATAATCTTTGTCGCGTTTATTTGCAGTACACATTAGAGGAATATATTAATCTCCTGGGGAATGTCTGATTTTTCAGTTACTTCAAGTAAGCGGAATTAATACTTCTGCTACTTAAATTTTAGTTTTACCAAAATTATTTTTAAGGTGGCATTTTTAATAGGAATTGTTGATTTAACCCATACATTTGGACTCTGGTTCAGTAGAGTTCAAACATTTTTGAATTACTTCCCGCGTTTGGGAGTACATTTTATCCCGCCTCTTTTCTTATGCAAACATCGCGATTCGACAATATGAGACGAAACTTATCTGGAAAAACGTGGGTGGCCAACTGCATTTCAGTACCTGCATTCGGAGACGTTGGTGATTGAGGATAAACAGAAGTCGTAACAATGGACGCCAAGCGGGTAGTCCTCTTTTCTGCAGATGGCGTCTAACACTGCATAATGTGATCTGTAATATTGCTCTGCTGCTGTGCTAAGACAGTGGACGTGTCGTTGCGCCGTCCGTGATGGTCATGAGGTAGAAACGTCTATGCTTCTTCTCAATGATGCGATTTCAAGATCGTGTTCCGTGTTGTTGGTATGTATGAACCTCGGATATTTGGTGATGCCCATCACTGTAATTGCTACTTTGCCCTTATGCTTGGCAAATTGGTGAAAGTATATCACATATTGTTGCATCGTAGAAATCCTACAGCACTAGTGTGTCAGTCAGTTACTCATAAGACGTCCTATCTCGCCGAAACAAAAAACACTCATTCAACCAAAACAGTCACAATTCGCTGCTTGTAGTCTCTTCATTGCTCTATTATTTAAACCACAGAATGGAGAGGGTGCTGCTTGCAAGCACGCAAGCGATGCATAAGTGTAATCATTTGGGTGCGTCATCATATATCTATCCTGCACTATAAAAAATGTTTTGGTACTTTTACAAAAAAAATTCTTGGAAACCCAGTTGCAAAGAAAATCATTTCTAGAACTACAAACAGTTTTCTTGTCAAATCTGCAAAACATATATTTGCAATATTACAAATTATAGCATTGTACTACAAATTACATTATTGAAAAGTGTGCATACAATAATTTTTGTAGAAAACAAATATGATGAATTAATAATAGAGAGTAACTAAAAATAATATTTAGAAAATAATTTACGAAAAAACTTACTCTTTGCCAGCATAGGGAACAGAAACCATACCCCGTGTGTTATTAAACCGCACCCTTAACCACAAGACCAACTTGACTTACGAATGTAACACTTATTTCTGTAGTTAATGTAGCTGCAAGTCCCTACAAAATAATATGACATTAATTGTTTAAGAAAAATATATTTGTTTCATTTTAAGAGTTCTGAAGTTGAGTTGAGAGATTTGGACGGCTCTTAACAACGAGGTCTTGAGAGCTGTTTTAAGCGTTCTGTGTAGCTACGAAACAGTTAATGAGTAATACAGTCACGTTTTATTGAAATAGTCGTTTTATTATATTTGAATTGTTTTAAGGGTTTTACGTTATTAAATATTGCAATGCATTTTATTTTACACGGAACTACACTTTAAATCACACACAGCTTTTGCACAAACAGTTATATACGGTTTTAGGTTGTAGAGTGTCCATCATTTTGCTGAAGCTCGTGGATACGGGTCAGTATAGTACAAACATTTCTTGAGGTCTGTTACAAACACGGCCCTTGTAGTTTCACAAACGTGTAGTTTTACAAGAGATATCTTTCTACTGTTACAAGCATTTGTAAAATTACAAACAACTTATCAGTAAAAATCACAATTTATTTTTTTCTGTGTGTGAAATTCTAACATACAGACCTGCACTTTCTTTGTGTTGCAGTTTTCACGAACAGCGGGGTACTTTCGAGTAGGCGGGTTAGTAATGTTCACTTAACCACTGATTATAATAAACTTCTGATAAGCTGATTGTGCATATAAGGAAAAGTAGTTATTATTACCCTCATATTCTTCATGTACTGCAGTCGTTCTCGTACTGTTTGCAGCTGGAACAACTTGACATTGGAAGATTGCCACTCCTTTTTTTCCGCTCGTTTCTCGTTATTAGTAAGATCTGCCAGCACAGCGAATCGAGACAGATTCCCTGCGGAGTCACTTCCAAGTTTCCGCACTTGGTGAACGTAGAGAATATTTCAGAGTGTTGATGGGTTTTTTTTAGGGGGGAGGGTACTACCTTTATTCCGCTACTGGATTCCGTTGCAACTCCATTTTCATCTCACTCTGCCCCCAACAGCTCTGATGACCACAGCTGTCAAGTGAAGCCAAGATCTCTTCCACCTCTCGACCAATAGGTAAAGATCCTGATAAAAGGGGGGCCACGGTGGCTGAGCGGTTAGACTGCTCACCTGCCACCAAGGCGAACCGCGTTCAATCACCAGCAGGTTCACCGCGGATTTTCGCAAGTGGAAGTCGTGCTGGACGATGCCACTGGTCAGCGGGTTTTCTCGGGGATCTCCAGTTACCCCCGCCCCTTCATTACTGCGCTGCACCGTACTCACCTCACTTCACCTTCACCGGCTCCCAGGACCTCAATGTAAAGAGCCGTCCAAATCTATTCACTCAGTCACTCACTCCGCTCATACTGCCAACTGCAGCCCAAACGCCGCCATTCGGGAGGACCCGGGTTCGGTTCCCGGTCTGGCAATTCGGTTTTCCATGGTTTCCCGAAATAACTCCGGGCAAATATTTGGATGAGTTCTTAAAAAAGGCCATGGCCTATTCCTTCCCATTCCTTCCCCAATCCCTCTTCCCTGAGCAACTTGCATCGTCTCTAATGGCCTCGTTGTCGACGAGAGGTTAAGCCCATGAAAATGGTAGCACTGGGGTTAGCAACATGGCGGAAAACCGTTCAGCATTCAGCCTCTGCCAGTCTGCAGCCCAACCAATAAGGGACGTTTCGCAACACGCAGTAGCCCATCAAACACACGGCTTGTTCCGAAGTGTGACGCAGCCAGTCATTGTATGTGTGCCACCCGCCACGCCATGCAACTTAGAAATACTGAGTTGTTCCGTGGCTGGAGCTCGCTCGCGGTGTACGCGCGTGTTTCACGTCGTGTGTCGGGCGCGCGGGTAACACTGCGGCGCTGTTGGCTGTCAAGGCCTGGAGGTGGGCGGGGTGAGAGCGACCGGCAGGCAACGCGGTTGCACAACGCCGTCGTCTGTGGGCCAGCCAGAGAAGGTCGGCGAGCTGGCTGCAAGGACGCGGCTTGCGTCTCCCGGCGTTGAGCCCTGCCGTCTCGTGGCGACAGTGCTCTCGGTGCTTCAACCGCACTTCGCGCGTGTCTCACCCCTCGGGCGACGTCGTCATGAAGAATCCCTTGAGAATGTTTAGAGTCGTTGGTAAGGCACTCATCTAATTATTGCTCAGTGCATGGCTGAAATACCACTGCTTAACCCGTTCAGTCCCCTTGTCCACGAGCAAGGGGGTGTTGCATATAAAATGTATATATGGTATGCACTGTACACAATAGAGAATTCATTGGCCTGTGTTTTGAACGTATTCTTTCCGAGTAATATGATTTGTTAAAGTTTCTGCATCGCTCTTTAGTGAATGGTTAATGCTGACATCAGCAAACATATAGTACGTTGTTCACTGGTTTGCGAGAAGAACGCTTGGCGAAGGTACAGCGCCCATCAAAAAAATTTTTACGACTACAGAACTAGAGTTCCTGAATTAATTGTGGACTGAACGGGTTATTTTAGGCCTTGTGTTGCAAATAAGAGAGTTTATGGTGCGTGCTGTACGTTAAGCAGACACAACGACCAAAGAGCTGTAGGCGTTGTGTTCGCCATTCATAATCTAGTATAGCAAAACGGTTCTCAAATCAGTTACCCTTAGGAAAGATCATTGGGGATTAAGCCTCATACTTAAGAGTACTTGCAAAAATAACCTTCATTTGCGTTATTCTACACGATTGTGTACACTTGGACTGAACCGGTTGAATTTTACTATTAAGAATGGCAACAGTGCATTATCATAGTTAAAGCAGTTGACGTGTTAATCTTACGAGAATCTGTGTACCACTCACAAAGTAGATATGTACACAGAGATGCAATGGCGTGGTTATCCCTTATGGTGTGTACTACCCATTCTTCGATCAGATGCACGAGCATCTGGAAACGGGTCTTGTGTCAGACTGGCTACTGCATCGGCTGGGCTGCCGTCTGGTGAGTAGATTACTAGGCGTTGATTGGCGAAACACGTCCCAAAATGTTCCTGGCCAGTGACGCCATTCTGCTACCATGTGCAGCTGGAGTCTGTGATATAACCGGCTGTTTCACCTCTGTATTCTTGAGTACTCTGTGACATTATCATAGTTTAAGAAGATTCTGTGTTAATCCTGCTAGAATCTGCAGACCGTCGTGGCCACGGTAACTGCGCATGCAATTGTGGGCGGCCATCATCACTGCGCATGCGTAATATCTCAAACTTTAAAACGAAAGAGTAGAGGTGAAACAGAGGCTTATATCGCGAACTACGGTCAAACACAATAGCAAAATGGCGTCAATGACTAATAACATGTCAAATCGCCAATCAGCGCCTGGTAACCTACTTGCCGGCCTCCAACTCAGCCAATAGGGAAAATTTCACAGCACGCAGTAGTCAATGAGACACAATGCCCGTTCCCACAGCCTCACGCAGCCAATCAGAGGATGGGAGGATGGGTTCACTCAGATCAAAAGAACCGTCACGCCATTTCACCTCTGTGTACTTATCTACTCTGTGCCTAGGGTAACCTATAATAGTAGCTGGGACGTGGTTTTATAGTATATTCTAACCTAAACGTTGCTAGTTAAATAAATGAATTGGCAGTTAAATTTGTATACCAGGTGAATAAATGGGTCGTTTTCACAAACGCTTGTGCAGTAGCCAAGGGCATTGTTGTCCACGAGCGCTCGTTGTTAACCCTTTCATTCGGACATTAATTTATGGTTTATGATGTTAGTAATAATTATTTTTTATCAGTGCTGTACTTAAGCCGACAAATAACTTGTTTTGACATCACAATCAATAATCTGTTGTCTTCATAGATGAGTTATATGAACCAGATATGAACCAGAATAACGCAGAGCAAAATAACGGTTTACTAATCAGTTATCCTCAGGGAAGATCACTGGGCATTGAGTCTCGCAGTGTATAAGTACGTGTGAAATATAATCTTTCTGTGCAACATGTAAACAACTGTCTACAGTGAGCATGGAAGGATTAAATCTTATTGCAGTATTATCCTGCGTTTCCCACAAGTCTATAAAAGCACTGAGGAAAAGGTTTCGTAGTGTACAAGAAAGTTCGTTTGGCGTAACTCAATTAATTGTTTGTATTGGGGAAATTAAATATTTTATTGTTAAAAGGTAGTTATTTTGTGTTTCTTAGGCCTACTTGACTTTGTCAAAAATGGTAAGAGTTGGTTTTTGCAAGTAAATATGAAATTACGTACCTTAAACACATTCTGTTATCGTTAATATAATTAAAGCACGACCGAGGTTTCGAACTCGTAACTTTTATGTCCGAACCCAATGCCTTAGTGACCTCGGCTAAAATAACGACTGGTGACGTAGATATAGTTGTAAATAAATATTTTTTTCTAATAGAGGGCATGTGCGTGGAGAAATATTTTCAAGTTTCACAGATTTTTTTTTTGTTTCATTTTGAACTTGTACCATTGTGATTCTTGACGCTTTAAAACGCATCAATAAATGCACTAACAAACACTGTTACTGCACTGATTATCGCCACAATAACTATTAACAAACACTTGAGCTGTTAATTTGAACGAATTGAGTCAAATAACTCTACTAGCCTACAGCCAACCAAATTAATATCAGTACTGGACCAAGCTGATTTTGTTGCCGCCACAGTGTCTTTAACAATAATCACATCAAACGGTTCCAATATAACCAAATGCTTATTTACTCCGAATAAAATATTTATTTGACTCTATCTTGAAGTTTACATTGTTTACGGTAACAAAACAGATTAGTCATTTGTGTTTACTAAGTACATGCAGATGTTGTTGGAGCAGCCAAATACGTCTTCGGCTCAAAATATTATTTTTCAATGATTAAATTGTTTTAAGAGAACGATTGCGGATATTTGTGGCAAGAGCCGTTTAGTTGGGAGAACGAAATATTGTTGAGTGTAAGGAAATATTTTTCAAGTAAATTTACTTTTATCTGCAACTATATATTTCAGTGCGAGCGTCGTAACACTAGTGTGTCTAGCAGAGGCGATGAAATCTGCTGCTCGCCGGGGGGTTTTAAGGCGCGGTAAAGCTACGTGCATGCCGCAGTAAGCAGGCGAAAAAATAACACACGCTCATTCATATTTAAATATTACTCATTCGCAACATTAAAAAGCATATATGAAAGTGGATATGAAACGGTTAAATATCCGAGGAGTCGGAAAGTAATATGTTACAAGATGGTGGAGGGAGGTGGGGGGGAGATGCAAAAGGGAGGCTTGCACCTTCCCCTACCTCACTACGTGACCCCAAAGACTTTACGTGGTACCTACAACTGTGTATTTTCACACTTTCCGTATATTATTTAAAGCTTCATGTCTTAAAAATATTATACGACATAGTAGTATTATTTTTTGGGGGGCGTGTACATAAATTTTGGGAAGGGGCACTTTATACAGCACCAGGGGCGCAAAATTCTTAACCGAAGTAGTTTCTGACGCCTTTGTAATTTACTTATTACGCTTCTTAATACCGTCTTCCTTAATTGATTCAAGTACTCTAATTTATATTTCCACAGTCGTTTTCCACTTCACGCTCTCTCTCGTATACACACGTACTCATTAGTCATTCATCGGTCTTCCTTTTTGCATTATTCTGCTCCTCAGATTTTTACTGTCACGTAATATTTCATTCCACATCCTTTTGAGGAGCCCGTAATACCGTATTATCCTGCCGAGTTCTACAACGATTTAATTTACTTTTTTTAAGTCATTATTTTTCTAACACAGTGCCAGTTTCTCCGCAGCACTAATAGTTGCACTTGGAAAACGCAGCATAGAAAAACGCTTTCGTTTTCTCTGTGATATTAACCAATCAGTACAACGGATACATCTCAGTTACATTTATACCTTAACCTCTTCTCCTGTGTTTCTCGTTTATTATTGCCTTGCGTTGCAGTATACTGGTGAATACAAGTACCGAACATGGTTAATATTTTCAATTCTGCGACCTTCGATCTATGTTTTCTCTCTACCTAAGATAGTGTGCTTTGTCTTGTTCAAATTTACTTCCAGTTCACATGTATTGCGAATTCTTAACAGCAATGTAATGAGTTACAGTTAAGTGATGATGTAAATAAATTCTTAGACTATCTAAAAGAGTTTTCTAGCGCATCCTAAGGCGTCACATTCAATTGAGGGAAATATCACACCAGTCATAGTTTGCACTTCCGAAATGACTCAACTGCTGAGAGCGAATACGGTAAAGTATTTATGCACTTTAAATCTGAATCAGTGGTTTCAGTAGTAGGATTATGATGAGTCAGGCGCAAAGGGATCCGGGATCGGAGCTCGCAACTGTTCATGTTCTGTCATTTCGGTCCCCCGGTGGCCATTTCTCCCTCCAAATTTCCCTTTCTTACCTCAAAATCGACTATTTTCCCCTCAATATTTCTCTTTTATCCCTCTAAATTTTCCTTTTTCCTCTCAAGATTTCCCGTTTTTTCCTCATAAAAGCATCATCCCCCAGTGGATAAAAGAGCCCCAAAAAGGCACTTTTCGATCCATTGGAAGGATTTTGGAGGCTCGCTTCTCGAGGGCATAGTAGTAGCGGCCATATTGAATTTATAGACATTATAGACAAATTGATACACAGTGTCCAGGGCCCGGAGTCAGACCTAACAATCAGCCATCTGGGATCTGTCAGCAAATTTTAACTGCCATGTTGGATGCTGGTGACTTTGACCTATGATCTTGACTCCAGTGACCTTTAAATTTGACAACAAAAATTTCCCAAAAACATTTTTAAAAATTCTTAAGTATTTATTAAATGATAAAGAAATTAATTTTAAAAATTCTTAAGTATTTATTAAATGATAAAGAAATTAATTTTAAAAATTTATTAAATTAAAATTTTAAAGGTTTGGGTTTAGAGGTGATAGGTGACCAGAGCCGACGAGTCAGTATGTTATGATGTCACCCATACACCACATTGAAATAAAGTGACCTTGTACGTCACCCCATATAGCTGACCTTGAATAACCTTGAACCCAAAAATTGCCTAAATGTCCCAAAAATTTTCAAAAATTTATAACAAATGTATTAATAATTTGTTTATTGATATTTAAAACGTATTTAAAAAAGTTACATTTGCAGAAGTTTACTCCCCTCAGTACAACGCCAGAAAATTACTGAGCATCGCCAATGTTCCGCATTGGTTAATTAGTCAGTTCCCCTCCACTCCCTCAACCAACGTTCATCATTGGTTAATTAGTTGGTAGGCCTCCACCCCCTCACCAATACTCATTCCGTTGTAAGCAGACATATTGTTTCTTTTTTTTTTTAATTTGTAATTTGTTATCATTTTTAACACCTAGGTGGTGTTAATGTATTACGTAGCAATTTTATTTTTGACTTTTTAGTTTGTAATTTGTTTACATCGCTGTAATTTGTCTCTCGCCTATGCTCGATGTGCCATCTTGGATTTCACATGTTTACATTTTCATCGCCTAGGTGCCACTAGTGTATGAATTATCAATTTCGCTGCCAGAGGAGCTGTCGTTCTCTTTCACATGTGCTCGACATGCCATCTTGTTTATTTTTTTCGTTTGCCATTTGTTCACATTGCAGGAGTTTGTATCTCATCTTTGTCTGAAATATTGTTTTTTCGTTTGTCATTTGTTTGCATACCTGTAGGTGGTCATCTAGGATCCAGTTTTAAAGCATATGGGGTGCTAATGTATTATTTATTGATTTAGCTCCCAGGCAATGCCCATATTCTATTCTATTTTCAACGTATAGAGAGGATTGGTGTATTAATTTTCGATTTTCTCACAAAGCAAGCCATCAATTTCTGGAAATGTAATTTTAAAATACGTTTTTAATATTATTAAAAAAATAACACTTTTTTGTAAAAAAAATTAATTTTTGAGATATTTTTGGTATATTTTGGCTACTTTTGGGGTCAAGTTCATTCAAGGTCATGTATATGGGGTTAGGTTCAAGGTCGCTTGGATCCAATATGGTGTTCGGGTGACATCATAACTCGGTGTTGGCTCTCGTCCTCCGTCCTCTCTAAAGCCCAAGTGTTTAAAATTTAAATTTCATAGTTTTTAAAAATAATTTTATTAATATTTGAGAATTTTTTGGTATTTTTGAAATTTTTTTGGAATTCATTTGGTAATTTTTGTTTTCAACGTCAAAGGTCTCTGGTGTCGAGGTTAAAGGTCAATGTTATTAGCATCCAATATGGAAGTTAAAATGGCTGACAGATCTAAGATGGTTGATAGTTAGACCTGACTCTGGACCCTGGACTTGTGTATCGATTTGGCATTCCCTATGACTATAATGTTAATATGGTCACCATTGCTCTACCCTCGAGAAGCGAGCCTCCCAAATCCTTTCGATGGATCGAAAAATGCCTTTTCACTGCTCGTTTTGCAGCTGCGGTGATCAATGCTCTTCTGAGGGAAAAATGGGAAATCTTGAGGGGGAACCAGAAATATTGAGGGAACAAAAGATCTTTCACTCAGTACATTCTTGCAGATTTGTTTGTCATTTTGCGCTCTTGGAAAACCGGGAAAGTCTTTTGTTAATTCCAAGTCATTTTGATATGAACAAATGCATGGCAGGTGTTGGAAGATACTGTAAGTGACCCTGAACTACAAAGCGAGAATGTACGGAATAGATGCTGAACGTATAAGGAATATCGGGTAGGGTGTGCATGATCGCTGAACGTACACAGTAACCAACTTTCGTCTCTTGAGATAACTTTTTTTTTTGCTACTAGAATAGTCAAAAACACGCTTAGACTAGGGATATGAATATTCCGCAATCACGGAATTTTCCGCAAAATTATACAAACTGCTCACAATCTCATTAACACGCATTTCTATTTACTTGGGATACGTCGGTTACGATTGTTGGTTCTTAAGTTTAGATGCTGACACAGAGGTTATTAACCTCTCCCAACAAATATCCTTAATTATGCAAAAACACAAACAATTTATTTCCCTGTAAACTTCTCGTTGATCTTGTCAATAGCCTTTGATCTGGCAATTGTTTAGCATATTATAGTTTCTAAACACAACAAAACAATTTATCTAATAGCACGTAAATAAAACTGTGTATCCATAAAAAAAACAGTCTGTATAGATTTTTCCGAACTCTGATGTGTGCAAATACAAAGAGATTCTCCATGAGTTCTAATGGAGCGATCCTGCCGGCTATTCCGGTTAATAGATAATTGTTAGTCGATGACAACGAAATAGATCGCTTGTTAAGTGGAAAAGCAAACCACCACGTGTGTAGTCGATGCACCTGACAGTGCCATATTTAATGTTTACGGACGTTTTTATGCTTTATTTTGATAGAAATAAGTCGGTGACTTCACAATATCCTTAAGTAAATACGTTGCTGGAAAAGGTCAGTGGAGGAACATCACATGTAGGAAACAAGACTGATGCTGATAAGAGGAAACAAACTCCCAGAATTATTGTACAGCGAAGGCAGTAAACTTTAATATTCTGTGTGCAGTATCGTACTGAATTGTAAACACTCTGCACCATTATGGATAATTTAAATTATAAGAAAGAGTGCTACTTCATGCCTCCGTTTGCCCAGAACTTTGAAGCAAACAATTGCCAATTCCTTATCTCGCCAAAGCATGTCCCAGTGCTAACACGCCGCTGGAAAAATTTGACAACAAAAAGTTTCGTGCATTTCTGAACAAACGCCATCCTTAGTTATGAAAATAGTATTTTCCAGCTTTGTATAATGAGTTTTTAGGGAGAATAATGTCCAAACTGGAAGATAAAAAAATTATCCATCTTAACATTATATGTTTGAAAGTGTGATTTTCTGACGCATCGGGCAGGAAAGTCAGATTGTTGATCTTCTTGAGAGAGAGTTTTTGGAGGTGAAATCGCCAGTTACTCCATTCTTTGTGAAGTGTAACTCGTGGTTTTAAACAGTAATTTACTATAAGAAAAATTACCCTTAAAGCGTACAAGACTTTTGTGCTAGAATAAATCGAACATACCGTTGTTCCATCTAATACTATACTGTGTGCAGTTGATGCGCAAGAGGTCAGCTAGAAGGAAATTAGCTTGCTTGAAATTTCATCGCTGAAAAGTGCCAAATATTATTTAACTTCTCAAAGAGTTTAAAAGTCTGAGGCTACTCCCGTTACTCAAATGAAGTTCACTTCCAGTGAAAAAAAAAATCTGTGAAGTTTTTATTACATCTTTGGAAAAACTTGCAAAATGGTATCAGAGGACCAGCCAGTTTGGAATTAATTTTTTGAAATACAGAAGTATTTTTCCTCTCAAGAATTATTTTCTGCTGTCAAATTATTTTAGTTAATTTGTTAGTGTCTTGCGAATTTAGGAGTTTAGTGGTGATGTAGAGTTTGTTCTAGTAGGATATGACAGTTTTGAAACTTCTGTAGCGAGACAGTACGCTGCGTCAAATACGAAAATAATGCCATAATATAAAGCTGTTTACTTACAATTTAGTATAGAGATGTCCGCATTTCAAAAATGACATTATTTAAGTGGTCATCCAGTGTGTCTAAATCATTAATGTAGAGCAAATTACCGTTTATGTCCTTCACTTAAGCAATGGCACATTCTTTACTAGATTAATTTAGCTGTTGATATGTTACGAGGTTTTGTAGCATAGACATTCGACTTCAAATATCCCCTGAGGAAAATGTCGGGTGCCATTAGGTCCAGGAGATCTCGCTGGCCAGTTTTTGTTTCAAAATATTTCAATCTTTATTGAAAATAGTTTACAAAGATGTAGGCGAGTGCGGTTATCATTTGCTTGTAGTTCTTGCAAGATATGCATTTTGTTTGTATGCAGTTAAACGTCGAAGTACAATATACATGAAAGTACGCCTAACGTGGACACCGCAAAATTTCCGGAATGGGTGCAGATCACAAAATGCTGTTTTCGCTAAATTCAATTACGTACGGGGGTAAGTAATTTGCCGCAAAGTGACTTTGTAACACTTGTATGGACATAAATGATTAAACCACATTTTTTTTCCCCTGGATACATACTTTTATTTCAAAGGCATCTGAAAGCACGTGCAAAGAGGAATTAAGTTATATAGTATATGCAATGGAAAGTAACAGAGAAACGCCAAGAAATAACGTGCAAATATGGTTAAGTTAGGTGAGCCGGTAGAATGGGGCAGTGGTACTGTACTCACAGCTGTAAGCAAGCAACACGCGCTGTGACTCACCCTGGCGGGACCGTTTTCTAATAGTAGTGCAGCACAGTCCCCGTAATCTGTTATGGTAAGTGGTATTGCAGTATGGCTGCACGTACGCAATGACGTTCACGAATGAGTAAAAACTGTACTCTCTACTTATTTACGGTGTGTGTGGCAGAAATGCCAAGCAAGCCGTCCAAGTGTATGGTGAAAGGTATCCTAATTGGACGCCTATCTCACGGAAAACGATACAAAGAATTTATACACGTATATTGTCACGGGATGATTGGAATTTCACAACATGAGTGTGACGAAAGACTGCTACAGGCGAGACGCAGTAACACGATGTGTTGGCATGTGTCAATGCAAACCCCCACACTCTATAAGTGAGAAATTAAGCCAAATCAGTGAAAACAGTGAAAATTGAGAAACTGATAATCAGTGCCAGATAGCTAATTAATAAAGTGGTTTAATTTTACTGATTTATTGGCGATTTATCACTTAATGTCAAGAATATCCCCTCCATAATTCACTTGTTCTCAGTTAATTTGTTTGATTCACCGGCCAGCAGTAGCTTATCAACTGACATTCAGTGAAAGTTATTTCACTGACTGATATCACTGATTCGGATTTAGAGTGCACACGGGTACGCAAGAACTTTTCAGGCTCGTAGGAATAAGTAAAACAAGTATGGTACGGACACCGCGCCAAAGTATATTCCATCGATATCACGTGTCTCTTTATGAGGCATTACATTAATATGATTTCCAGCAGCGTGTTTCATTTTTTAGGTTTATTCTGATGTATATAATGTATGACAGCTATTTACTGAATAACATACTATTTCCCGATGAAGCGACCTTCACAAACCATGGGCGCGTAAATTTACGAAATATGCACTACTGGCGACGGAGAATCCACGTTGGGTTTGGCGAGTGGAGCACCAGCGACAGTAGAAAGTGAAAGTGTGGTGTGAAATCGTTGGAGACTACGTCATAGGGCCATACTTCATTCAAGGGACAATAGCCATCTATACATACGCCCATTTTCTCAGAGAGACCTTACCGGCACTTCTGGAAGACATACCGCTCAACATACTTCGTGATATGTGGTTTCAGCATGATGGTTGTCCTGCGCAATTTTGCTTTGGTGGTGAGGCATATGTGTTAAATTAAAGGTTTCGAAACCGGTGGTTAGGGCGTAGTGAAGTTGTAACATGGCCAGCTCGTTCCCTTGTACTCAAACTTCTCGATTTTTTCTTGTGGGGAACACTGAAAGATAGGAAAGATAGGGTGTAAAAAACTGTTCCTACGACGCCAGAAGACATGCAGGAACGCATTGTGGTAGCTTGCAGAGGCATTACGCCAGAAACACTTCAGGCGACTTGTCGCTTGGTACATGTGAATTTACAGATGTCTGTTGCTATCGATGATAAACATATAGAGCACATGCTGTGAAAAGACCTAATGTGAAGCGTTTCAACCATAACTGCACTCTTTTGTACTATGCATGCGGATGCAATCGCATTTCTCTTAGGTTGGTTTGTTCTGTTTTTGTTGTACATCTTTACGCACTCGTTGCTCAGTACAGTTAATGACTGGGAAACAAATCTGCTGAATTAAGTTGGTATTAGAATAAAATGTAATTTATTGATATCACACTTTCACCCTCACATTGCCCGTCTTCCTTCCGCTGCGGTGCTCTCTTTTGTCCAATATCGCATTCCGTGTCCCTTGCCCCATTACGGTAAGCACTACGCTGCTATAAGGAGGCGGTCCACCAGGATGAGTCACAGCGCGTGTTGCTTGCTTACAGCTGTGAGTGCAGGTCCACTGCCCATGCTACCGGCACACTTAACTTAATTATATTTGCACATTATTTTGGGGCGTTTCTGTCGTACTTCACATTGCATATGTTATATCACTGAATTTCTCTTTATACTTACTTTCATATACCGTTGAAATAAATGTGTTTCCAGGAGAACAATCATACGTCGTTTAATTATTTAGATCCATACACGTGTTACGAATAGTCACTTTGCGGCAAATTACTTGCCCCAGTACGTAATTTCATTTAGCGGAAATCGTATTTCGTGATCTGCAACCTTTCCGGAAATTTTGGGGGTGTCTACGTTAGGCGGACCTTCCTGTGTATAATATGGAAGAATCTCCCCCGCGCGATATTGAGGGAAAGAGACTGTCGTAAGAGAGTGTGCGTTGGTTTAGCTGTCACTGTTTGTCTCACTTGCTCTACTTTTTCCGGAATACGTACTTAGTGCCTACTGCCAACGAACTGATTGGTAACACTTCCAATAGCATTGAACTGTCTAACTCACTTACACATGCAATTTATTGATGAGATAGTATCTTTTCGCGCAATCTGAAAGTGTTATCTAAATGCTCGCTACAATTGCACAACATTTTTGCAACAAAAAAAACGAACGCACAGCAAAGATGTGATGCTCCACAGGGGAGTTCGTCATGTTGACTGCGGCATACTGAAATACTAAACTGTAAAGATGGCTGCTTCTCATGATGCACTTGTTCCCCACTAGATCTCGCACATTATCAAATGGCACCCAATTCAAATTCGTTACATCCTACCGGACATCTACATATTTTGGCATATTAAAAAACTGAGATGGTTTAAACGCAAACCCGCTCCAATTTTGTGATGTCATAAAGGGCTGGTGTCGAGTTCTAACAGACGTAGGCAGAGCCTACTTATGAATGCTTCCCGTTGGTGTTGACCGTGAAGGAAGTTTTCCATGGTAAAAATTGCAACTTATCCATTTCTGTGAACGTTTATGCTGTAGTAAAATTAATAAAATTGTGACAAAGTTAATAATGTTAACCATTTACAAAATCTTATATCACTGAAACGCAAATTTACTTCTAAAGTATTAATGTTAGTGAAGCCTGTAATTAATGTTACCGCAACCAAATGTTATATACCGCCAAAAATAACTTGAAGAACAAAATATTTATGTTATTACGACATTAAAAAATATTCAGCCAACATGAGTTTACACTGACTTGAGATTGTAAAATGGCGGATACTAGTGAATAGCTATAACTTCGTAAAATGAAACTACTACATTTATATTCTAATTAATCATAGAATTATTACTAAATGTAACTAATATCAGCCTTCAAACCTGGCAAAAAAGTTTACGATTGCCAAAAATGCATATATTTCTAGATCATAAAGTATTTCCACGTAATGAAAGATAACTGCAGGTTTTCGTTATACGCACAATATGAAGCGGATGCGTGCACTTCAAAATAGAGCAACTAGTGGGGCGCTGGGTTACATGCAGAGAAATTCGTCGTGCACAAATGGCACGTGTTCGATTCTCCCCAATTGCCTTAATTTTTTTCTTCGTGGGTAATTTTTTTTGAGACAAAATAATTGTAATTTATTTATTTCACATCGCAGCGTTGTTTTAAAACAAAGTAAATAAAAGACAATTCAAAACAAAATTTGTTTTTCGGCAGCATAAATACCACTTCAATGTTGACAGTACAGTAAGGAGGTAATGTTGTTGCAAACGTAATTAATATCACATTTATATAAATAGCATACCTGTACTATATTACATTAAAGCAACTTTAGTTACTGACGGCTCATAGATAACAAAAAGTTACTGTACTTGTAACGTTAATACTGTTGGCACAAAATTAGACTTTTTTCTGTGCAAGAACATATACAGCTCCATAATATGATGCACTATAGAACCATTCTTATTCACGAATATTTTGTGAATACTCTTTTACTGATATGTGTAAAATACATTTAAAAAATTGTAATTAAGTTTAGGTACACCGTGTGCATATTTGGTAATAAATTACTAGTCTATCGCGTAGTTAGTGATACAAATAACATTGCATTTTACTTAAGGCACTTGCTTCCCTTGTATGTTAATTAATGTTTTATAATGGCAGGATTTTGTGTTTGCTGTCGCAGAATCGTTATTTCCTTGTCACAGAATTTATGGCAGAGCTATTCAGTGCACATATCACTCCTACCAAGGTCAGCGAGACATCATTATAAATTCATGCTATTAAATTATAGTTTACTTCCTCTTACCACTGTTCGACCCTATGGTTTTTATAAAAGCACCAGTCTGTTGGAAAATCAAATGTAAACAAACACTCAACTGACTGTTTGAGCAGGTGTTTTTGATAGTTCTGCGGGCAGTCTACTTTACCTGCGCAAAATACGATATTCAGTCTACGCTAATTCAACTATAATCTATGTTGCGGACAGTGAAGTTATGCAGAACGCCATTCTGTTTGCCGCGCCGCCGCGGCAAGAATTCTTCTCACGTATAGTCGTTGATATGCCATGAAACATGGACGTTCTTATGCCAGTGTGCGTAGGCTTTTTGTGTTCCTTCGACTTTTATTGCAGTTGGGGTAGGAAATTAACGATTCTACAGAAATACGCCATTCAAAAATTTGTTGTAATTCGTATACCATTTTCAGTTCCTCACTCTGCATACGTGCTTGAAGATTTAGGCAGTTTCCACTTCCTGAAACGTTTCATTTCTTTCGTCGTAGAAAGCCTGACGTGTCTTTGTGTCGGTAGAGAATGACCTCATTGTTCGTTTGAATAGTCGGTCTAGAGTCTCCTCCCCCCCGACCCCTTCCCATATCATCATACTGTTCTTTTTATGTGACAACCGAATTAATTCCCTCTGTGGAGTTTTTTATTTGTTTTTTACGTACGTGTTGACAACGGTTGGCCTTGTCTTTTTTTTTTGTGTCAGCAATTCATGTCGTAACGTAGACTTTCTGCGAGTC
This sequence comes from Clitarchus hookeri, assembly GCA_002778355.1. Classification (NCBI taxonomy): domain Eukaryota; kingdom Metazoa; phylum Arthropoda; class Insecta; order Phasmatodea; family Phasmatidae; genus Clitarchus; species Clitarchus hookeri. Next base: position 105,572 of record NQII01001402.1, read on the forward strand.
ACAGCAAGCCTGCAATAGAGTGGGTTCAACGTTGTAGTTCATTAAAATACAGGCAAATATTGGTTTTAAAACGCGAAACTATAAATGGTGCATGGTTATGTGAACACTTTTAAGACGTACATTTTTAAAAATCTCGTTGTCTTGACTTTATATATTTTTACGTTAACGCTCAATGGTGTACTTACAGTAACGTTTACAACAAAATTACCTAATGTAAGTCAGCTCAGTGCCTTTAAGGAGATTCGTTACACACACACACAATTTCTACTTGCTCTCGGTGGCAAACAGTATGCAGTTTGGCTCACATCAGAAGGTGGCATATTCNGGATTCGTTACACACACACACACACAATTTCTACTTGCTCTCGGTGGCAAACAGTATGCAGTTTGGCTCACATCAGAAGGTGGCATATTCAAGGAGACACCAACATGACATTAGTTATCAGTCTCTCTCTCTCTCTCTCTCCCCTTTATCACCGGCTCATATCATACTCCTCTCGCATAATATACCGCTCCAGTACTAATACAGTAAGGTGTGCAGTGCCTACGCTATAGTGTCTTATCTCCAATTTGTCAGCAATGATAGTAGTGGAAAAGTAAGGTTTTATATTATGTTACAAAAGCATTTATAACGAAAAATGTTTTTAGAAATATAGAACAGGATATTGTAAAAAGCGTGCTATGTACAAGTAAGCCGAAAAACAAGGGACATTTACATTATTAATAAACACAATTTTCAGCTATTAATTAGAAGTTTATTTTCAATACACTCCTTAACTGGTATGTTTCCCATTGACAGGATGTTACAAAATTTTCGGACATGAAGACTTGCGTACGATGTCGCGTAAGTTGGGAGAATATATAGGAGACTGTTTCACGAACAGTAACGAACCCCCTTAAAGTCTCTTTGCTAGTATCATGTTTGAGATATTGGCAAGCAATAAATCATTATAGAGCGGGCGAGACTGCTAAACCGCTAAAATATAGGAGACCCACGCCCCTAACAAACTTTTCTCATGGATTTGTGGGTCAATGCGCTTGGGTATTTCGTCATCTGCACTTACCATGGATTTTTGCTAACGTGAACAAATATATACATGGGTAAAACCCAAATCCTGGTGTGTTAAAGAATTACATTTATATGGGATGAATTATAAAATGTTTAACTAAAAACCCTTTAAATTATTATATCGTGATGTTCAGTATTCCCAAACAGCCATAGCAGACACCAAAACAGTCGCAGCAGCCCCACCTCGGCCACTCCACGGGCGGTATCCTCGAAAAAAACTGCGACTGACGGCCACAAAAAAGAACGAGAGGGGGAATTTGGGAGAGGGGAATTAAAAAAATCTGGCGTTATATTTCCTCTGAAGGCAGCATTCATCAGCAGGGAAATTTTTCGTGGGCTATCTGGGATGTCTGATTTTAGTATTTCTTAGTTTTAGTTAATTTTTTTTTGTTTTTATTAGTTTTTATGTTTTAATTTGCTTTTTGATTTTGTAGTTTTATTGTGTTTTTTGTGTTTTTGATTTCATTGCATTAATTAAATACTAAGTAAATATTAGTAAAATTGACGAGAAAGGCCTTTGGTTAGTAATAAAATAATATAATCTCAATTGTCATTAATCCTATATCTAGCTACCCTATTGGTGTGTCATTTGGAATATGTAGTGTGGTAAGTAGAAGGTGATTTTTAATTTACTGGCATGTATTTACGTTTACTTGTTTAAAATAAACATTGAGTATATTTTATATCTGGTATTAATAATATCTACACATTTACAGTAGGTTTGCTGCTAAATAATATGCCGGGGAATGTATATGTGAAGCTGGTGTGTTATGTGCATGTATTTAGGTGTTGTGTGTATCCTATATGTTTAATGTGACAACCTATCACTAAATCATGATTTTTTTGTGTGCTGTTTGCATGGAGATTCCTCTTGGAAGCACGAGGTGTAAGGACTGAGTTATGAGTTTTTTCCTAACCTGCTCCAAAACTAAGTGTGTCTCAGGGCTAGGCACCATACGCATACAGGAGATAAAATTGCATGCATAGGCGCGTGCATCACGGCAGAGAGGGATTAAGGCAGCAATGGCCGCAACTGGAGCCATGAACTGCATCCCTGAGTGTACCTAAAGCTGTGGCTATAGTTAAAAAGTTGGAAGGGGAAAATCCGGCATATGCACAGTAAAAACCCCTCCCGACAGGAAATAAGTTCAAAATGTATTCATGCATTGTTTAAAATGCTATGGGCGACAGCTGGTGTGGATTCCATGCTCTTTAATGTGAATTTGAGGATCTATTGGACATGGGGTGGGGCTTGTGAGCGCAAGCGCCCTTGAGGTTCAACTGCTGTCAGTATTTCTGTGCAGACGAACCAGCACAATAATATTGAGAGCACCAATTGAATGCAGGCCCCCCTTACTTCTCGTCGAGTGCGTCGATAAACTAGGCAGCTCAGTCATGGCACCTACTCCACCTTCGCTCTTCCGCGCCGACATCAGGGTCTTCACGCCGTTGGTGAAGGCGGGGAGACAAGTAAGGAGAGTCACCCCCTCCCCAACCCCAAAATAGTCCATCGGTCTTGGGTGAGCTATTAAAATAGCTCGACGGACATCCGGGACCTGCCAGTGATGGTGGCGAATCCGCTGGCCCAGGAGTGAAGACTGGTATCAGGGATACTTCCAAGGTCCAACGCATTCCATTCCATGTCTCACGTATCCGCAGTCATCAGCCCGCAGAATTCAGCAGTGAGGTTCTCTACACTTTGCATCTTTCAGCACCTCGAAATTTCTCTCCCCGCCTAGATCGTTGGGCTGCTTCCTGCACCACGCGCTTCGCCATCTCGTATTGAGCTACCTAGGTTCCCGACGTCCACGACGACGGCGCTTTCGCACCAGAAAGTTGGCCCCGCGGACTGGTATTGGAGTATTCCCAGACACTCCAGAGCCTGGGGATCCTCTTTCCGCCACCTGGGGACGCGACGAGTAGCGGAGTAGTCACCGCACCCAAACTTCCATAGTTCCGCCGTACTTACAGAAGCCCCTCGCCTTCGCTGCTCCCAAGGGGCGGGTAGATCCCGGAGAGAGAGAGAGCTGCCAAGATCACGATGTTCATCTCACGACAGCTCGGCTCGTGGAGTTATTTATATGGTTTTTTTTTTTACCTACTCTATTGCTAAATATTATGTGTACATCCCAGGTAGGCTCTTCCGCGCCGACAACAGAGTATCCACGCCATGGGTGAAGGTGGGGAGTCCTGACGGGGGAGCCACCCTCTCCCCTCCATAGTAGTCCGTCGTTTGGGGTGAGTTCAAGCTCGGTGTGACATCCGGGACCTACCAGGGCTGATGGCGAATCAGCTGGCCCAGGAGTGAAGGCTGATGGCCGGAAGTTTCCGAGGTTCGACGCATTCCATTCCAGTCCTCACGCATCCGCAGTCAGCAGCCCGCAGAATCCAGCAGTGAGGTTCGCTACACTTCGCCCATGGCATCTCAAGATCCCCCTCCCTGCCTTTAGCGTTGAGCTGCCTCCTGCACGATGCGCTTCGACATCTCGTACTGAGATACCCAGGTTCCCGACGTCTACCGCGGGCTGGTATTCGAGTATTCCCAGCCACCCCAGAGCATGGGTATCCCCTAACTACCACCTTGAGACCCGGCGAGTTGCGGAATAGTCACCGCACCCAAGCTGCTGTATTCCCGCCGCACTCGCAGAAGTACTTGCCTTCACTGGTCCCAAGGGACGTGCACATCCCGGAGAGATCCACATGGCGTCGCCATGTCAGCCTTCTATCGATAGTAAGGCCAAGGTATTTCACCTCTTCTTTAAAGGGAATATCCTCCCCAAAGAGAGTGAAATGTGGCAGATTGGGTGGAATGTTCCAGCAAGTGAAGACTACAGCCTCGCATTTTCCCACATTTACTTTAATTCTACACAGGCGAAAATAATTTTCAAGTTCATTGAGCTGTGCCTGGGTGCGCTGAGTGGCAAGTTCAGCTTTGCGAGACAGCGTGTAAATTACAGTATCATCTGCATAAACTCCTAAATTAATATGCCAGTTAGAGGGGCGTGGAATATCGTGGGTATAAATATTATGCAAGACTGGACCTAATATGCTGCCCGGGGGGACTCCATCCCTATTTATAATCTTTTCTGAGGTCGCTCCATCATTTGAAACAGTAAACGAGCGCGTATCTAGCTATGAAGCTAATAATTTAATGTAGTAATCGGGGAAGTTATTCTTATACAATTTATACGGTAACCCCGCATGGAAAGCCTTATCAAATGCATTTTCGACATCTAAGAATACAGCGATGGTGTAATGGCGCCAGTTACAAGTAGTAGTAATATGCTCCGATAATCTGGCCAGCTGATTAACGGAACAATGGGCTTTCCTAAAGCCAAACTGCTCATTAGGAAAAAATATTTACTCTGCGAATAGAGCGAACTGAGCATACTAATGGGGCGGTAGTTCTGTAATAGTTTCGTGTATTTACCCGGTTTGGGAAATACAATGACTGAGGCACATTTCGAGGAGGTGGGAAAGTGTGCAAGATTAAAACTTGCATTAATGCACTCGGCTATAGCTTCAAGTATACTGTCAGACAGTTGCATGAGAACCATAGTCTGCAGGGAGTCGAACTCAGGTTCCTTACGTGTCTTCATTCGTTTAATCATTCTTCTTACCTCGTCGGCATGCGTGGGTTCTGGTTCAGCAGCTGAAGACTGCTGCAAACGCACTCGGAGGTCCCCATAAATGTGAGCCACAAACGCTGGATCTGAGGGATCAGCTTTGGGCTGGAAAGCTAGTTCTAAGTGAGCGGCCAAAGCCTAAGCTTTCTGCTGGGGCATGTAGGCCGTGTCTGCAGGGCCTTGAAGAGGCGGTTTTAATCGCGCTTCTTTGTAAACGCCTTCGTCATGTGCCACAGACTATTTATTATCTGAGGTGAATAAATGGGATTATTTATTATTCCAAATTTTCGTTTGCCAGATTCTAATATCAGTATCAATTCCCTCTCTAGGTTCGTTAATCTGGGCTTTAAATAGCCTGGTTCGAACACGGGAATAGCGCCTGCGCAGCTTATTTTTGCGAGAGATCAACTCCCTGATATGGTCATGCAGTGTATCTGCGCAAGTCCGCGGGGTTTTTCCGGGACATAACGACTAATTTCGTTCTGAATTAGCTCAGTGGCATGTGTGACAGCAGTCTGATTCTTCGGGAGTAGTCATAAGAGCTGGTAGATTTATTGCCTCGTCCAGGCATTCCGTAAAGCCAGGCCAGTTCGCATTCTTATAATCCTTAACTTTGCGAACTGGCATGTTGTCAGTTTCATCATCGCTGAACAACACGTGAACAGGATAATAATCCGAAGCCAATTAGTGGAGCATTTCTAATACTAAGATCATATGAAGTCCTTTATTAAGCACGATATGTAGTATATCGGGCCTCTGATTTAAAGCTGGCTGAAAAGTAGGTTCGCTGGGCGCATCAACACAACAATTATGTTGTTCCTGGTGTCTAAAAAAGCTATTCCCATTGGCTGTACGCGCGAGACAGTCCCAAGCGGGATATTTTGCATTTAAATCGCCAAAAGCGAGTAAAACAGGTGAAGAATTTATTTATTAATTTCAATCTGCGCGTAAAAGAGTGCGGCCTAACGGGCAGTAAAAAAAATAAATTGAAACTTGTTGAATACCTAGTTTTGCTTTAATGCCCACTGCTTCTCGTGTTTCTAGTTCTAGTAGTTTACCTGGAGTGCACGCGATAGTGTGGTGAATTAAAATTAATACTCCACCACCATATTGATCTCTATCTGAACGATAGCATTTAAAACCCGCGATTGAAAATCTAATTTGTGGGCGAAAACGCGTTTCATTAATAGAAATAATAGGAACGTGGTGCCGAGAAATAAAATCTATGAGTTCTTCTTTTTTATTGCGAACGCCTCTAGCATTTCAATAAGCAATACTATTGACCAAATTAAACCTATGAGAGGGCAGACTCGTATTGTGTCCTCTAGCAAGCATTGAAAGACTTGAGTTGAACCATTAAGGCGAAACCCATGAGAGCTTGACACTTGTCATCTCGCTCTCGTGCTGGGTCCGTCCAAATAGTTGATAACTTAAATAGGCTCTCCAGCAGCTCTACTAGCGCTGGATTGCTTTGAGCAATGGGGCAGGCCTTTATCATATTATATAAAGTGGCTGTTTCAGGGTTTTCTGGGATGACTGGAGTGCTCCTCTCCTTATTAGTTCCCGAACTGGCCGCACTGGCGTGGTCCGGGACGGTTACTGGCCTCTCATTGGCCGGCACCTGATTGGGCGAGGGCCGGACGGCCTCGTTGTCCGGTGGAGGGGGGTGAGCAGCTGGTTGTTGCTCGCGAGCGACAGCCTGCTGCGGAGCTGGATACTTTCCCACCTTTCGGCGAGTTTGGTGGCTCGCCTTTCCCTTAAATGATTGATTGGGGGGNAGGATTTGCGAAAGCTGGAAAATCCAGCTCGTTATAAGAGAACACACCATAGGTCTTGGCAGTGGGAATGGGGTGGCCTTGCGCGAAATCTGGCACAAAATTTTGCTCCTGTGTGCGCCTGGATCCACGACCCCTGAACAGTAGTCCACTGTTTAGGGGCAGGCTTAGCCCAGGGGGCATGATGAGCCCTGTACTGTGTTCAAGGAGGGAAGAGGCAGCAATGACTGCTTGCTCTGCTGCTGTTGTTTTCTGCGCTCTTCTGCAGGCAGAAAGCGCCACTTCTCTGCCTTGTAGGCAGTACAGCCCTTAAAATTGGCTGCGTGGTTACTGCCACAACCAACACAGTGCTTAAGGGACCCGCCATCCTTGTCTGGCAAGGTACAATTAAAAGTGCGGTCCACCTGGACACTCAGGCGGCAGCGAGCTGTGGCGCGGCACACCCTGATGGAGTGGCCGAAGCGCTGGCAGTTTCTGCACTGCGCAGGGCCTTCGAGGCGCTGATAGTTTTCCACTTTAATGACCAGACCGCAAAGGCCGCGAGTCTGGTGGATGGTCTGGGAGTGATCGCTGTTATGCAGCTCGGCTATGAACATATCGAGTGGCTGCCTGACGCGAAGGGAGTATTTCGGGGTTATTGAGATGGGGAGGAATCCAAGAGCCTCTAGCTCTTCGCGGATAAAATCCACTGGTAAGGATTTTTCTAGGCCTTTAATTGCCATTGTGAGTGGCAATTCACTGCGGGGCGTGAGTACACTGAAGCCAACCTTCAGTGTCTCCAGTAGGCGGATTGCTGACCTATAGTCGTCATGCGACTTAGGCCGGTATTGCACTCCCTGCGGAACAACAAGATTGACAGTGGGTTCTTTCAGGTGAGTGCGGAAGAGGCGGCAGACTGTGGCGTAGTCACACTCTTTGGTGTGATATACTGTAAAGGGGTGCAAATATACTTTGGGCAGTGAGAGCGGTGCGCCCTGATTGGCAGGGCCAGACGGCGAGTAGGCGTCCATGCTTTCGGTAGGGAGGCGGAGGGGGCAGACATGGCAGCGATTTGCGCTTTTTCACGCTTTAACCCTGGGCGGCGTCAATAGCAGGTTCCGAAGAGTCGGCCATGGCGCAGGGGCCACCCTCTAAGGGGGATTGAAGCAGAAAAGAAATTGGAATGAAAATCTAAGGCCTAGCTAAACCTAAAAAAACAGCCCTACACAAACTTGCCTCTCTGGCTGCTTCCTTCTACCGGAAACACAGCTAGGAGAAGCCAGTCGCTTGAACCACTGTTCAAAACTGGCCCTGGCTAAGCAATATTACCTTTTACGAGTTCTAAAATGAACCCGGAACTTGAGTTGCCGAGCTAGCAGTCCTCTTCTTACAGAAATAAAACTACTTCTCGCTGTGCAGAAACGAAGGAAAATAACTCGCACACAACACCGCAGTACTGTGCAAGTACAGCAGTTACCCTTTCAAATAAGTGCAACAATAAGTACGGGAGCGCGCAGAGCGACCTCCTCGCACCAAGACAGCAGCTCAAATATGAGTTATGTGTTTTTTTTAACATATCCTATTGCTAAGTATTAAGTGTACGTCCCAGGTAGGGACGGGAGTTAAGGTGCGTCTCAGAAATAGGCCCCATACGCCTACAGGAGAGGGAATGTCGTGCAAGTAGGCGTGCATCACGGCAGAGAGGGATTAGGGCAGCCCTGGCCGCAATTGGAGCCATGAACTGCATCCTTTAAGTGTTTCTATAGCTGAGACTATAGCTAAGAAGTGGGAGGGGAAAACCGGCATAGGCACCATAAAAACCCTCCCGTTAGGATATAAGTTCAAATATTATTCATGCATTACTGAAAATGCTGTATGGGGCAGCAGGTGAGGATTCCATGATTTTTAATGTGTGGTTAAAAATCTAGAAGAGAAAGGGGTGGGGTTGTAGGCCCAAGCACCCGTGAGGTTTAACTGCTGTCAATATTTCTGCGGAGACGAACCAGCACAATAATATTGACAGCAGCTATTGAATGCAGGGCTCCCTGCTTCTCGTCGAGTGCGTCGGAAAACTGAGCAGCTCAGTCATGGCACCTACACCATTTTCGCCCTTCCGCTCTGACATCAGGATCTCCATACCGTGGGTGAAGGTGGGGGGGCCCTGACAGGGGAGCCACCCCCTCCCCAAACACCAAAGTAGTCCATCGGTACGGGTGAGTTCTGGCTCGGCGTGACATCCAGGACCTACCAGACATGGTGGCGAAAGCTGGCCCAGGAGTGAAAGCTGATGGCAGGAAGCTTCCGAGGCCCGGTGCATTACATTTCATTCCTCACGCATCCACAGTCAGCAGAATCCAGCAGTGAGGTTCGCTACACTTCACCCGTGGCACCTAGAGGACCCCCACCCCGCCTCCAAAATACACGGTAGGGTTTCGGCTGCCACCCGCACGATGCGCTTTGCCATCTCGTACTGAGCTACCCAGGTCCCCGACGTCCACGACGACGGCGCTGTCGCACCGGCCAGTTGGTCCGCGGGCTGGTACTCGAGNGTACCGCGGGATGTTGTTCGAGTATTCCCAGCCACCCCAGGGCCTGTGGATCCCCTATCTGCCACCTGGGGACGCGACGAGTTGCGGAATAGTCGCCGCACCCAAGCTGCTGCAGTCCCGCCGCACTCGCAGAATTCCTCGCCTTCGCTGGTCCCATGGGGCGGGCTGATTCCGGAGAGAGAGCAGCGAAGAGTACGCTGTTCATCCCACAGCGGATCAGCTTGTTAGTTATGAGTTTTCTTTCTAACCTACTCTAAAACTAAGTGTTAGGTGTAAGCCCGAGGTAGGGACGGGAGTTAAGTGCGTCTCAGAGCTAAGCCCCATACGCCTACAAGGGAAGGAAATCGTGCATGGATACATGCATAGAGGCAGTAGGGAATTGGTCTATGGCAGCCTCGTGTCGGCCTTGATAACCTCCCTGAGTGTACTTATAGCTAAACTACTATACTAATACGAGAATGGGAAAAACCGGCATTGACACCATAAAAGCCCTTTCGACAGGAAATAATTAAAAATTGTTACGTGCATTATCAGAAAATGCTACAGGAGGCAGATAGGTGGGAACCTTGCTCTTTATTAGGGAGTGGAGAAAAATACTAGTAGAGGAGTGAGTTATGTGTTTTTCCCAGGCCGCAGTTGTTCAAAAGCGTCCCGGACCAACAGGCAAATTCTGCTGGCCTAGTAGTCCTGTAAACACTGCGGTCGTGGCGTTTTGTGTGTGGAATATCTTGGTTTTGTGTATATGTAAAGGACTTTATGTTGTCTTGACGTTTTTTTTTATGCATCTAATGCCTAAAAGCTCTGACCACAGTCCCCCTCCCTCTACTGGAGTCTTTCAAGGAGAAGAAGAACATTTTACCGTTGAAATCCGCGCGCAATCTGTTATAGTAAACAGAAACGTTTGTAAACATGGACATTGAGGCGAATGTGGTGTGGCACTGCCTAGCGGGACGAATTGTAAACCATAAATATGCACTGGGCAGTTACGGCCTGAATTATTCAATAAAATACAAAAGTTCGAAAAATGCAAAATTGAGGAAAAATTAATTTTAATATAGAATTTATGTTTGGATAAACAACGCAATGCAAATATAAAGGATATATGTTCCTTTAACGGTAACCAAAATAGATAATCTGCCATAATAATCAAAATCGCTTCTAAATAAACACCTCAAAATTATTTCGTTATAAATGCTTTTGTAACCTAATATAAAACCTTACTTTTCCGCTACTATCATTGCTGACACATTGGAGATAAGACACTATAACGTAGGCACTGCACACCTTACTGTATTAGAACTGGAGCGGTATATTATGCGAGAGGAGTATGATATGAGCCTGTGATAAAGGGGAGAGAGAGAGAGAGAGAGAGAGATAACTAATGTCATGTTGGTGTCCTTGAATATGCCACCTTCTGATGTGAGCCAAACTGTATACCGTCCACCGCTTCAAAGTAACCCCCATTTACACTTATGTCGTTGTTGCTATAAACATTACTTTTGCAATGCGGCATAAATCAAAATGCGACATTGTTGACAGAACTAGGAATAATATTGGTAACAGTTATGTCAACACTGTCCATCTCTTCTAACATACTGGAACAATATCATGCAGTACAACAAAACTTAGGCTTCAGTTGTGGGTCATCATGACTAAAATGAAGATGATTTCTGTTCTTCTTAACATACCAATGACATTACAAATACATGTAAATGTGTTTGCAAGCCATTGGAATAAAATGTTTGCCAGTAAATCCTGAAGGTTTTCTTCCTTCTTAGGAGCTAGGCCTGGCTTGGAAAGAAATGCTGGTTTTAGGGGCATCTCTTCAACTATCCTCCTTTTATTGATTACAGGAACTGCTTGAATATCTTCGCTGTAGGACTTCTTACTATACATAGAATATGATGATTCACTATGAATTTTGATTTCTTTTACGTCAGCTTCTGTCAGTTTTATCGTTATCCGATTAAGGGGACTGACAAGAGAAGCAATATGCTTCACATCATAGAAATCCTGGTAGCATAATTCGTGCACAGGTAAAGGTCCACCCTGTTTCTTTGCAGCTCGAATAGCGGCTGTAAACCCTTCAGCAGTATAAATAGGTCCACTTTTAATTTGACGCTACATCTGTTGTTAATTCAGGGAATCAGCTGAGTAGTCTACATTCTGATCAAATATCGTTTTATCAAACATTTGTTGGTTATAGATTTTATTCCTAGACAACAAACAACATAAAAATAGAGGCCCAACATAAATGCATTTTTGTGTTGGCTGGCTCAGCTATCTGAGTAGAAGATGACTTCAGTATCGGTTGTGTTATATTTCTTCTTTAAATACATTAACACGCACTTCATTCACTCCCCGATGTCCACTTGCCTCATCCCACATGTAGCAACCACATGCATTTATCTTAAGGTCATATATAGTAAATTTTATGGCATTTACTTGTGATTAATAATAAAATGTGGAAGCATCGCCCTTTGGAAACATCTCTTTCAGCTTGAACTGTCACTGGAAGTTGGCGTGCTTGGGCTGATCAAAAGTTGGTCAGCGTGTTCGATGCGATCAAAAGTTGCAAGCTGTAGGTGCCCGTATCGGGTGAGGTGAGGTTTGTGAGCTCTGCTATGAAGACAAACTGTCGGGAGGTTGACGCGACACGCGGGGCGTGCTATGTGAGGAACGACCCACGCCTGACAGATAGCGTCCGTCAATATTTACTTGCTGATTCCGAGTCGTAGTTAGCCGTCGCTTCGCTGCTCGCGAGCACAGGAGACCTCTCTCCGACCCCCCTGTCTCTCTCTTTCTCTTTCTCTCGCTCCCCACCCTTTCCTGTGCAGGTTTCCACTCTACTGCTCCACAAACTTATCTAAAGACTTCGTTATTGAGCGTTATAGCCGCTTTCAGTGTAATACTAATTGAGTTGCCTTGCCGAGGTCGNTAAAGACTTCGTTATTGAGCGTTATAGCCGCTTTCATTGTAATACTAATTGAGTTGCCTTGCCGAGGTCGTGCTGGGATAATTGGAGAGTTGAACAGGGCAGTCTGTTTTACGACATAACGTATTTACACCACCGACAAGTCAAGAATAATTGTAACATGATTTCTCTTACTTCATTTCATTTTAGTGAGTTTTCGCTGATAGTGCAAATTCTTGTTTGACAAAAGGTAGTTAGACAAGTCTTCAGTTTGCATGTGAGCCGCTTGTACTGTACATGTTTCGTTCTAACGGTCTGCACGATCTTGAAGTTGATGCGTCGATAAGAAAGAGTATTGGCTGTGGGAGGGGAGGAGGACTTGTGTTTCACACATTTCCAAGGTTTTCACTTGAGTTTATCGAGCAATAATGTTTCCATTCCAACGCGACAGCAGAAACAAACAGTGATAGCTACAAATTCGAAGTCATTCACTGGCTTTTCAGTTCACAGTACGTCTAGGCGCGAATTTAAAAGGGAGGGGGTGACTGTGAGGGGGGGGATTATTAATCTTTAAAACGTATATTATGGAAGTTGTACTGTTGCAGCTGAAATAAACAACAGACGACTGAAACTCAGTTCGGTTCACTCACTCGGTAGAAGCATGAGAAATATTCGTAAACATTGGCGCCATTATGAAAAACAAATGAAATGTCGAAAATTCCCCTCTCAAATTTGTTGGAGTTTGTGCAGTTCACATACTTGACGCAGCATAGAAACGAAACCGATTGCGATACAACTAGTCAAACGGACAACGAGAACAGCGTCGCAGAACCCAGCGCGGCAACCACGATCCAGCGTCCGGCCGATTTACGCATATGACACGATTTACGTCATGTTGGCCGGGCAGTTGTCTACTGCGAACTACGAAGTGGTAGCGGGCGCTCATGGCTAATAACGCCACAGCGCTTCACCCCCACTCCTCACACCCACTGCACCACAAACATGCCCAAATAAGGGCATCGCGCAGTGCTATCATTAGTGCGCCTCCTGACCACTATTGATAGACTGTTCACGGTTAATTGAGCACTTTTGAAATCAACCTTTGAAAAATGTCACTGCCAAAGCCATTCACGGTGAAGTGAGCACTTTTGAAAGCGCTCTCCTTTGAAATAATAGTCAATAAATACATTTTATTTTAAACTTAGACGTTAACTTCCGAGTGCGGTGGAATTAACACACTATGTTTACTACTTAAATGGCAATATTTATTTTAAAATGTGGTTAAAGGATTTAAAAAATGCTGAAAGAAAAAAGTAACTAGTAGCTCAAAAGTGCTCACTTTACCGTGAACAGCTTATACCTGGNATTTAAAAAATGCTGAAAGAAAAAAGTAACTAGTAGCTCAAAAGTGCTCACTTTACCGTGAACAGCTTATACCTGGATGCATTTTAACGGGCGCAATTACTGATATGGAGCCAGTCAAGTTGGTAACGCTGGACGTAAAATAGTCTCATTCCTTATCGTTGAATTAAAGGTGTTAGGTAAAAGTTTGTGAATACTAAAGTTATTTCTTTTGCTTTCTGCATTTTAATGAGCATAAGTGTAGGAGTTAGCAAATTTGCAAAATATTTACATTTATAAAAATTTAACAGTTTTAATAAACCAACGCATGAAAGTAACGAGGCATCTGACGATGTTAATTTTAAATATAGTGGAAGGCTTAACAATGTGCACACAGGTAGATATAAGCAGGGCTTCTAAAAGTGCTTAGTTTACCGTGAACAGCATTTACCTACATAAATAGGCATCGCATGTTAAAAAAGAGTCCCTTCGGGCACTGGTGCGAACCCCGTCGCAACCACTTTCTCACACGAAACGGACTGCGCCGAAATAACAACCAACTATATTTCCAGAATGCACTGGAAAAGAGCGAACATCTTAACAGCCCTTATCACTACTCCCCGACGCGACGCTTCTCAACTACGACATTCGAAAAACAGACTCACGGCAAATACACACGCTAACAGTGCCAAGAAGTCTGAAGTACTGAAAAACCAATTATATTATACCGCAAAAAAAAAAACAATAATTAAATTTAGTATTTTTCATAACGGCATTGACTGCATCATTATAAAATGCAAGATTAAGAGTTTGTGATCTGAGAACAAAACCAAAAATAATAATTTTATTTTCTACAGTTTTTTTATCTGATATGTTTAAATTTTAATAAGACAATGTCTACAGAAACAAAAAGTTAATTCTATTGTGCATGTTATTGTAAAGTTGTGGAGTATAAGGGATAGCAACTAGCAAGGAAAGACATGCCTAACAGCACACGCAAGTACGCTGACATGAAAAAAAGTCATTGCATAGCAGTATGTGCAAGTAGTCGGTGACGCTATCCCACTGTAAAGCATTGAAAGTGCCTAGATCTGCAGTAGTTGTGCTCTGACTTCGCGTGAATGAATGTGTGCTGGTCACGGCTTTGCATTACAGCCCTTCATGGATTTTACGTACCCCTAAAACAACGGGATATTCCAGCAGGATGATGCATCGCCCCGGTATGAACCTTATTGATAATTTATTGGGCTTCGTGTAGGAGGGGGAGGGGGCGCATTCGCACCCAAGATCCTGCACCTACAAATAACATGGAGCTGTAAGAAGCAATACAGACGGCATGGGTTAACATCTCTTCATAGGTGTTTCGTCCACTTGTGGAATAAATGTCACGAGTTGCTGTGCTTCGCCATATTAGAGGAGGGCCTACACGATACGAGAACCGAATCCCATGGCTTTCTGCATCCCAGTGTATTTTTTCCTTCGATTTTTAATATGTGTGGGTCCCCTCCTTCTACAGTTCCTAAATTCGTGTATGAATTGTATGACTGCAGCAGAAAATAGTTCCGACGGTATTTCGACATTTTAAATGAAACTTAGTACTTTAATTATTTAACTGTATCTTTCAATGTTACGTAATATTAAAATAATCTGAGCGCAAGTAAGTGTATATGTGCTGTCAGATTTGAAATATTTTTATTTGTGGTTTCGTTTTGGGGTAAAAACACACCAAGTAACCAGTGACGTGCAAGATGATGGACACAACGGGTCGGGCTTAAGTTCAAAAATACGTACAAATCAGGCAAAACATTGTGGTGACTAATGCTAAATGTGAAGAATTGACCGTATCCCATATACATAACCAATACAGATATTATCATTACAAGGTTTTTTAATGTGTCTTAATAAAGTAATTCTGACAGATTGCTTTCGGTGAGCGCCCAGATGGGCCTCTCCTTTCTCCCATCATGCAACTGTACTTAATCTGAGTAAGGCATGAGACCACTTATCCTGTGATATTTCTTCTCCGTTATTTTCTTTTGTAATTGTAAAGCGTTAGCATTCTCACACCGTGAGTCATCGTCCGTATGTTCTTGACTCTCTCTACATCGGCCAATCTGTCTGTCATTTTGTTTTTATTATAGAATTTTCGATCGTTCCAGGTGTGTTATCCTGCAGACGATATTCTTTTTCTGGCTCCCCCATTTGTTGCAGACCTAGGAGAAGGGGGGTAGGCGAGGTCAACCATCATCCTGCACGGCCATATAGATCCTGTTCTCCAGGGAGAGAAATTGTCCCATTTATAGTTAAACCTATACCTTCTCGCCTAATAACATACTACCTTGTATCCATTAAAAGGCTTGCTGAAATGGAAGATATGCCTTCCATAGGTCTTGATGGATTTCTTCCTGGCTGCTTCCAGGTCTAAAGTTTGACCTCTTCACTTAAAAGTCTCTCTAGATATATTACACAACTGTTCTCAACGTCTTGGAATGTTATTGGTAGCCAGTCACATCCGATCTTGTTGTTCAGTGTACAGGAACAGAATTCTGTGTCCCCCTTCTATCTGTCTGATTGCCGTGGCAAGTGCCGCAGACAACACTGGTATTTCCTGTAACTTCCTTACCCGTTCACCAAGTTCCAGCATATTGTAGAAATGGTCTGGGTCCACT
The DNA here is from genome assembly GCA_002778355.1 of Clitarchus hookeri. Lineage (NCBI taxonomy): Eukaryota > Metazoa > Arthropoda > Insecta > Phasmatodea > Phasmatidae > Clitarchus > Clitarchus hookeri. The sequence goes on from NQII01001402.1 coordinate 121,494, forward strand.
TCCGCCCATCTCTCGGCTCATGATGTTCATTGCCATACTTCTTTAAGCGGAATTTCTTCTGCTTGTTCCTCACCATCACTGTCGAGGCGTAGAGCAAGGGACCTAATCATCATCGGTACGTTTCATTCGACACCAAAAATCTTGCTCTTCGGTCTTGGTCTGTGTTGAGGTCTAAGGTTCTGGCTGTTCTTGTACCTCTCTTGATCTATTTAACTCGTGAATGACTTGTCGTTTCCGGTTTCGCTAATTCTGCGCTCTTTGATTGCAGTAAATCAGTCCCTTGTTCTGGCTATTGCTTCGCTGAATAAAATCATCGGCCTTCGGTTGAAGGCCGATGGCTTATGTTATTTGTCTGCATCTACACTGTGTAAACTCCCCCGTTCCTCTTCGCCTTCGAGCCAGTCATCAAAGTTCTTTGAGTTTTATTCCTGTCTCTCTGACAAAGCAAGCCACGATCTTCGCAGTCCCCTGGGGATTTATCTTCCGTCAATATTCTATATTTCTTACTCTGAGAGCAGTTGCACAGTTTTTATTCGAATGTCGTCGATCTTTGCACATTCAACTATCACGTGCCTTATTGTGTCTGGCTGTTGACATACCGCACACAAAGGCAATGCTATCAAACCAAATGTTACAATTTTCCTTTTTAATCACTGTCCTGTTAGCATTTGCACTGTGTAATGACTGAAAGGTATCCACTCCTTCTTTAGTCGGTCCCCTAAATCGTAGAATACATTGTGTGTCTCTCTTCTCTTTGAAGAGGAATCTCATCTTTCTTGCCATTTTAAACAATCTCTTGCCTTATTCTCTTCCTCTCTTCAGGTGTTGGGGATCTTCCTCTGGTCAACTGCTTCAGTTGTCCCCTCTCTGTGACCAGTAGATCGACTGGTAGAACTCCCACTGCCACAGGCAAGGCATCATTATATACTGAGCGATGTGCCTTCGTAATTGCTTTCAGATCTGATCTATAGGCCTTATCAAGTCGCCGCTTGAACATAACTAGCTGCGCCTTCTGGTACCACACTGCGTATCCATAACTCACGATGGTCTCAAATATTTCCTTGTAGATTATCTTGAAGGTGAAGAAGTCCAGTCCCCAGTTGACATGGGCTATTGCTCTTAGCTTCTCGAACAGGACCACAGCCTTATCACTGACATACTTTACGTTTTCATGGAATCTTATCTTACTGTCCAACATGACACCCAGATACTTCACACACTTCTGAACCTTTAGTCGTCTGCACTGAAATCTCACCTCTGGATGTATTCTTGATTCTGACAGCTGATTTCTCATGACATGTGTGTTAGTGGCCAGCAACAAAACTAGAACATTCCAAGTGCACGGACAAGCGGAGTAGTACAAACTGCCACATTGAAATGGATAGAGTATGGCCACGCCAAATTTCCCGTTAGTGTCTCATAGTGGATAAGTACACAGAGACGGTGTGGACGTGCCTATTATCTGATTTGCTACGCCGGGCTCTGGTAGTTGGCCTTGTGTCCGATTGGCTACTGCATACTGCGAAATGTTTCCTACGGTCTGGGCTGCCGGCTGGCCAGTACGTTACCAGACGCTGATTGGCAAACGACGTCCAACATTTTGCTGACGAGTGACGCCATTTTGCTGACGTATGTGGCTGGAGTTCGCGGTACAAGCGACTGTTTCGCCTCTGTATTTTTTAAGTACTCTTAAGCAGTGTGTTAGTGCAGTGTTGCCACATATAAGATTATCTACGCTGGAATCCACTTTTCTCAGTGCTGTGGTCATCCTTTGTAATTTCATGATACAAGTCGTGTCTGTTTTCTCTTTAAAAGTATGCATAGAATGCAAACATGTTAAACATTTCTCAGAACACCAATTTATTATTTAGATGAGATCGATATTCCTTGTTCGATTAGTGAAATTTGTGATTAAGATTCAGTATTTTGTACTTATTTTAATTCCAGGAGGCAGTTTTTGATGAATGCCTCGGTATTAACTGCAACACGAGTCTCCACTACAACTAACTATGGGAGAAGTATGATACCTAGAGCAATTACACCCGTAATTGCTTAAGAACGCACAAACGTTCAGCAAAGCTTAGTATCATGCCATTGAGTAACGATTGAATGTTGAGCGTGTGAGGAATTTTTCAAATGATGTTTTTATCCCCGACATAAAGCTAAGAAAAACCAAAAATAAATAAATGCATTTATTAAGATTACCAGTGAGAGTATCGGACTTATTTGTGGATTTATAAAATATTATAGGAGACATGGAGTTTTAAAAACTATGTGGTGTTACTTAGAACTATTTACTTGTATTTCCATCCATGGCACTGTGTGCAAGTTTGCATGAAAACACACATCTTCTTTTCTCGCCTACCGAAGTAAATTCTGTTAATAATGGTTAAAAGTCCGCTCATTTTGCGAATTCACTTCGCCGCAGCTTATAATGAGCATTTATTTATATTCTCGGGCCACAGCTGTTTATTCATTGGCTGCTGTCATGCAGAAAGGCTTCTTTTCATTACTAAAGGCTGTTAACGGTAAACTGAGTACTTTTCAATGTCCTGCGTAAGATCCATTTGCATTTACAATGTGTATTAATCCACCATGTGTAAAATTAACATTTCCATGGGCCTGATCACTTAATTCAAGCATCGGTAACTTAAAACTGTGAAATTATTATAATGGTAAATACTCTTTAGATAGGTAATATGCATTAAAACAGAAACAAAAATAAATCATCTTAACATTCACGAATGTTAACGAAACACTTTTAATTCAACGTTAAATCGTTGAACTACTTTACTGGACGTATGCCAACCAGTGTGCCCCCTAAAATATATGCAAGTAAGGACAGTGACATTTTGCAAAGGTTGATTTCAAAAGTGCTCACTGTACCGTGAACAGCCTATATTCTGCTGAAATGCACGTGATATGGTCACAACGTTTTCCCTTGTTTATTACTGGCTGAGAAGTCCTTCAGGGCGTGTCGAAATAACTGTGGTCCAGTCTTTAAATAAACGGAAGAGTATGCGTTCTAGAAGTCTTACCTGTCACTGAAAGAATTTGCGAAAATAATTTACTTCTATAATGAAGTACAATAAGTGGATTTCCCATTAAGTTTAACGCGTCGGAGAATAATATGCTTGCTCTCCTACTGTCAAACTGTCTTTTCCCGCACAGACATCGTTTCTTGGTGCATATTTAAGCTCCAAACATCCTCATCATCTATGCCATATCAATAAAACTATAACTCTTTGGAGTGAGCCGAAACTTGAAACTTATAATAGAGTTATGTGGCCTAAAATATAAATTGTGCAATTCTAATGGCAACCTTATATATCATTTAAATAACTCGAATTTTATCAGCTCGAGTAAAATTGGTATCAAAATAAATACAGTTTTTTTCCATAATATTTAATTTGTAATGCCTCGTCCGCATACATATTTGTAAAGTAATTTTCTCCGTTATAGGCAAAGTGAGGGTGAAAAGTAATATCCCAGTAAATCTGTAAGCCTTTACTATAAAATAGTTTTTCTGGTGACCAAATCCTTTTGTCTATATAGACCACCAACAGTTTTTTTTTTTTTTTTTTTTTGTAATTCAGCATTCACAAAATGACTTTCATGCTCACCAGTTATTGGTATGCAATAATGTGTACGTTAGCGAGCAAAACCGTTACAATACCAGCAGTTATACTGGTTAGTTAGACTCACAAAAGTGTTTTGCGGATCGCGGGCTTTGGTAGGTCCAACAACCATTATGTACCAAAATCACAATGGCCGGACAAGCATTAAAATCCAGCTACTTTCAAATTCCAGTTTATTCGGTTACCACTGCAATCGCAGCAAAATGTTTTACTGTGGACGACTGCCAACTAAATATTTTTAATGTTAGTGAGCTTTTGTACTGATGTCTACCACAATATGTTTTTTTACCAGCAACAAATTTTCGCCTTGGAAATCATTAACCAAATAGTTTTTGTTACCACAAATAAAACTTTTCTTCCAGTGTACATTATGTAGATACAAAATCTTGGACGACTGCCATTTTAAAACCTGTAAACGTATTTTGCCAGTTAACCAAAATTGACACGTTTGACTTCGATACAGTGTCCAATTTGACTGGATGATATTTTGAGGCGCCGGGGAACAAACAATGTTTTCGTGGCTCCTATAGTTCGTACGGTTTTTCCGAAGTTATGCGAGGAAGGCATCGCAACAGCTTATTTGTTGGAGGGTAAAAGCGTTGAAGAGGTCGGAAATACCGTGGATGAAATTGTTAAATAAACTATGTTTCACCTTATCCCTTTGACTGAATGTTAGGTTTAAGTCTGGTTGCACGGGACACTGGGGATCGTATGTATCCCCAACTCGAAGGGAGGGTGGAGGTCTGTCGCGGGACCACCGAGACTCTAAAGCCTGTATGGCGCCAGAGGCAACCTGATAAGGAATTTTCAAGTCTTCAGTTCCTGAATTTGCAGTTGCGTCACAAAACTGGCAGCTCTGCTAATTACATTATCTTTGCTTCTCTTCTACCCTTTTTGATTTCGAAAGTTCGCCCTTGTATTAATTCAAGTTGCAGATAACTTAGAGGAAGTTCGGTTATTGCGTACCCTTGGGTTAAAGTGGGCCCATGCTGTAAAATGTAGTGTAGGTGCTGCAACATAGTTCGAGTCACATGAGGTACTCGGTCAGAATACAATAGTCACCTGGATGGCCAGAGGAGTGCGCGTGAGTCTGTGTTTGCAAATAATAATACGGTGACGGAAAATCCAGAATTTAAATATTTTGTAGGCGTGATTGATTGCTAAACGTGTTGAAATTAATAAAAATTATACGACATACAATATTTTTAAGTAATTATACATTTGTCTGTGTATATGGTAGGTGTTTCAAATTCGTAGTATGTAAGTATTAAGTGTACAACATTATTCGAAAAACAATGACGTGGGTTGGCTCAAGTGGCCCTGCCAATTGCGGCTAAAAGTACTCAGAACTTCACATAATAATGAGACTGATTTTTTTCTATAACCTAGTTACGAGTAGAAAAAGTGAACAACTGAAGTATCTGAGAAGACCACGAACAAAAAGCGACGTGTTGAACATCGCAGGATTGATGAAACAGATGCTGTATGTATCTACTGCTGTGGAAAATTTTCCGATGACAAATATGGAGACAAATTGGTTCAGTGTTTAGTGTGTTTAGACTGGTGTCACGTAGAACGTGCTGATAATGAAACTTTGCACTTTGTATGTGGTATTTGCAAATCCTTATCAGTCTCTATTTTACACACATTTATAGATAATGTGTTTGGTGCACCTTAATTTTAATTTGGTATAATATTTTCATGTGTGCCAATAACACGTTCTGAATTGTATTAGTATCAGACTATGTTCATTTTTTTATGTTAAATATCATCATTAATAACTGCAATGTGTCCAATACATGTACAAACTGTACACTTGCATACAATAGATTACAGTTGGGATTTATACTTTTTAATAATTTAGAATGGGAAAAGTGGGGCCCGTGGTTCCATTTTACCCGAACAGTTCTGGTAAAGTGGACCTTTGCAGACTTGTACGAATATAAAGATATCAAGTACAAATATTTAATTAATTGTGTAAATCATATGTATACCGTATACCACTATACCAAGCTATAATATGCAATAGACGAATGTAAAATTGCTAATATAGTTTATGAAAAAAATTTGAAAAACCATAGGGGGCTCCACAATACCTGAACTTCCTTTAATTATTTGGTGGTGAACCATAACAAAGTACGTTTTCCTCGGCAATGAAATAGACGAGTCCTTACTATTGAAGTTTAATTCCTATAAGTAATCTTTTATGCTATGCTTCTTAGTGAACCAACTTTACACTCATATTATGGGGGCTATTGATTTATGCGTTGGTATCTGAGTTTTGAGTAATTATCTTGTTATAATTCGGAATACATATTATATCAGGGAATAGTACAGCAGACATATGTAGTATATTTTAAAGCTAGATATAGCCACATATCATCAGATATCATCTTACATAATCAACTTTTTTTTTTTTTACTTTCACATGTGATTTGCCTACCTTTCTTTCATGAGCTTCTAATTTAATTTTGACAAGCGTTTATACCGCTAGTTTAGTGAGCAAAATGGGGTTACAAAAAGCTTAAACTCTCTGAATTCTGAAACCGCACATTTTATTTAAGAATATTTGTGCTGTTTTTGCTGTCTACAATACGTTATCATTATGTGAGGGAGGAAATGGCCTTATAAATTACGTCAAAGCTAAAGAACTAATTTCGCACGTTAATTTTAAATATTTTCAAAGATATTTACCGAGGACTGTATGCATGTTTATTGGCAGTCTTATGTGTATGTATAAGTCTTATTATAGACAATCTCTGAGTTAAACTCAGGATACTGACTGCTGTTACTATTAACGTATTAACGTAGTGCTGTCATGCAGTAAAGTAAGTACATTATTGCCTGCTATTACAATTGTAACTTATGGTGTAACCGGGCTGTTTTTAATGAGCAGATAGTTTTTTGAATGGGCCGCATGCCTTTTGCCAGATAATGCACGTCTGCCAATTGTGAATACCATCAATCCTGTTTCTGTGGTATGAACACTGAATAAATATACCAAGGACTACAAACTTTTACCTGCTGGAATGGTCAGAAAATTTAAAGTGACCAAATACGCTCTTGGCGTATCATTACTCTGGGGTTCGGACAAGTGGGTAGTTAACCCTGATTGCTTGCTTCACGACGAGGTTGAACAATTCATCTGCTGCATGACTCGCAATTCGGCCATAATGATAGTCGAAAGTCCGTCTGATGTAATGCTTTAAACATTTTTATACCGTGAAAACCTAACTTAAATCTTAAATAATTAGCACACGGCATAACATCGAACGCTTTCTCGTCTTTGAAATATTTAAACAGCGCTTTNACTTAAATCTTAAATAATTAGCACACGGCATAACATCGAACGCTTTCTCGTCTTTGAAATATTTAAACAGCGCTTCTAATGGGAAAAAGATGCAACACTTTTGCTAGTTTTGAGGTAGTCTTGTTTATGGTCAAAGAAATGTGCAGAAGAACGAGTAAGTTTTTTCGTGGCTCAATTTATTACAATTTTATTCATGGATTTGAATACATTTAGATAGTATATTGTTAGTGTTGGAAATGCTAAGCAGAATTTAATGTTTGGCCAAAAAAATTCAGGGCTCTCAAGCATTTTTTTATTTTTTGTTTGAGAAATGATATCAGCGTCACTCCAGGCTTGGAATGAAGCCGGTTTCCTAAGTAGGGAGGGCTCTCGAAGCGGGACGTGTTAATAAATAAGTGTAGTCTTTAGTTTTTTCTTGTGTCTGTATACCGGGCAGACGGTAGCCGGTTTGTAACCTCATTCGTCAGCCGTATCCGAGCTTGTAGACGACGCATGGCTTCCTTAAGGCTCCCGCCTACCTGACGTTTCAAATGCGTTGCACCGTATTTCAAATACTCGTTTTTCTACGAAACTATTAAACATGCGTCTAATAATCTGGTCTACGAAAAGACCAGACACGTCAGAAGAGGGCTTTTGTGTGCTTTCAAGACGTCACGCACATTGGAAATACCATTTCAGAGCACTAAAATAACAAAAAAAAAACAACTTTTCCAAAATGTTGTATTTCAAAATATACGCTTCAGATAAATACACAAATACTCAAGGCATTGCATTGGACTTCGCTGTAGATTTCCCACGCAGGGTCAGCGTTTGAAGTCTCGTGGGTACATGTAACACAACGAGAACACCTCACGCCGATTCAGAGCCTTGCGTTTAGTAGTAATGGCACACTTGGTGCGCGTGACAGCGTAGTCCTTATCGCCCTCGCACTTCTTTGCCTCAAACGTGAACAATAGCTCCAGGTAGGTGGGCCACTTAAGGATCGAGTTCACATCTCCTGCGGAAACTGTTGGTTTTCGGGTCATAATGTTTCAGAGTAATTATTAAAAACATTTGAGCGTAGAAAATTTAAATATTCCTAGTTGTTTAATATTTCTGTACTTAATTTCACTGCATCTAATTTGGTAGCTGTAAAAGGATGGAACATACTCATATTCTAAAGTTTAAGTTAATAGTTCGTATTTAAAGTTTGATTGCAGAGTATGGCAAATTGATAACCTTCTACGGTAAAGATAATTTAAAAATTTTGCTTCACAGAAACTTAAACGCGCAGGGAACGAAATAATCCGATGTAATGGGTGGCGCTGAGCCGTAACTCGAGCGTAGCTTTTTCCATCAGCTTCGCGGCTTATCTCTCGTCTCGGGAGTGGTACCAGCAGTGCCATAGACTTCTTCGAGCATGACACCGACAGTGCCATCGACTTCTTAAGATGGGTCACTTACAGCAGTGCCGTCATCGACTTTTCCAAGCATAACGCTGACAGCACCATCGTCTTCTTCAGATTAGCTACCCACAGTAGTGTTACTTTTACTACCTCCAGGCTTCACTGCTGTTACTCAGACAAGATATTTGCCTACATCTAAGGTGCAAGGAAGCATGAACGAACTACTTGTGAGAAGGGTCCTTCCTGTGCTATAACAAAATGTGTCAAGTGCAAACGTCTGTTGAAACGAGGTGATAAGCTGAAGATACATATCAAGAACTGTTAAGGTAAAGTTCCTGTTGCTAAGAAACGTCCTGTACTAGCTATTGGCGATGCTACATAGAATGGATTCTACCTAAAATAATCAGCATTCAAGGGCATAAAAAATATTATGCAATAGGAAATAACTGTGTTGGCACGAAATACACATATAATACCTGGACCACATTAAGTAAAGAACAATCACTCAATTAACAGAATAAGTTGAAGAATGCCAAATAAAATATTATGTTTTGTTGGAGTGTATTTATGACAAGCCTCAACATTTGGATGAAGAAATCAGCCGGCGGGCATCCAAACCTGCGAATGAAGCATTGTTCAACATTGGTAGCATTTCAGAGGCTGTAAAGACCCTGAAAGAAAAATTGTGTCGTTAAGGAGAACATATGGCTAAGGGCTCTGGGTGGATACTTTCTAGCGTAGACTGTCTCGAGCTGCGTATAAGCAGATTATATTAACTACGCTAAAAGTGAGCATGTTGCTGGAAAGACACTACGTAAATAGTATGGAGAATGTAAGCATTCTGTTTTTTTATGTTTGTAGTCTGACGTATGTAATAAATATATATGTTTTAAATTAATAAAAAAAAGCGTTTTATTTCTCGCTGGTGTTGATGTATCTTGACCTACCATGCCTACTTACCCTGATATAGGGAATATGGTTGCCTTGGTTTTCAGATCTGCCACTACAAGCCGATACTGAACGTGAGCATGATAATAAAAATAAATTAAATGATGTGGATAAAATATCATAAATCGAAAGTTATTACTTCAAGATTTTTTGTGTAGACCGATCACTGGATGTGCACAATCACATATACGGTAGTAAAGTTATACGTTGAAGTGTACAAAAAAAAGACATTTGATTAATACTGTAATACATGCTAAGTAGGTTGGTTGCAACAGCCTTGGATGTATGCTTTTGAAGTGTTAGAAAATTTACCCAAAGGTATGGAGGGAGAGGAGGGCCAAGGCTGAGTCGAGCCTGGCCAGACATATTTCAGTGCAGTATGTGGCTAAGAGAGGTCCTACATAAATGTCTACATGACTGGTCCTGCTGTAATACAACACAGTTATTATTCTAGTAAACACAAAGGACGAACTAAATTGAAGATCGTGATGGGTAAAGGTCAAGATCATATGCTATAATCAAAGATTGCAGAAGCGATGTTATCCAATATGGTGGTTCTAGAGAACCGAGCAATTAGCAGGCTACTAAATCGAGGTAGAATTGCAGAGCATGAATAAAATCTAAAATGATCACCTGGTGACTAAATTAAGAAGAATTATACAGAATCAATGGAAGGTTACTAAGAAAAATGAAATCAAATATGGTGGGCAATTGCCTGACAAAGCATGAAAGAAAAGTGTTGACTACAGCTCGCCTAGTAGTTTAGACAAAAAAAATCCTAGATGATAGAGCATAAGTATGTGGGAAACATGGTGACGATGTCATGTAAGATGGTAGTAGTGATACAATCTAAAATAACTGACGTGAAATTACAAAGCATGGATAAAATACATGATGTTAGATGGAGTGCAGATGAGAAGGAATGGCTGAGCATTATGGAAAGGCTAGTAGGCAAAATCATATCCAAGATGGCAGTCGGTGTCAATAATGTAATTTCTCCCTTAATTTTTGGAATTTTTTCGATTTTGTGATTTTTCGAGATGTTTTGGGATAAAATCATTTAGGGTCAATGTTAAGATCACTGACATCCAAAATGATAGTCTGGGGGTACAATATCATTATTCTCTGATTTTACAAATTCATTAACAAATTTTTGTGATTTTGAAATTTTTTTATGATCTTGATGTGTTGTTAGTAGAAATGTGATTGAATGTAAGTGGGTCAGTCATCTGCTGGACATGGTGATTGGTGGGGCCTCCGGAAATATATAATTTTTAGATAAACTTTTAAAAAGACATTTTAATAATGTTTTTATAGATTTTTGGAGGTTTTTTTAATTTTTGAGAATTTTTAAAATCATTTTGCAATTTTTTTGTGTTCAAGGTTATTCAAGGTCAACGGGGTCAATGTCAAAGGTCAAGTTCAAGGTCATTTGGATTCAATATAGTGGATGGCTCACATCGTAACATGGTGGCTTGTCGGCTCCAATCTGCCGTCACCTCTTAGTCCATACCAAGCGAAATTTAATTTTTTTATAAATTATTATTTTTTATATATTTTTAAAAAAATTTAGAGGCTTTTGTTATTTTTTAGTTAAATGACATAGGCATGGTGTCAAGGAAGTTCAAGGGTACAAAACAATCCCCGAAATCCTTCCGATGGATTATTTATTTGCTAATAATTGGGATCGTTATTTGCAAATGGGGGATCGGCGGTTTTTGATGGAAAAACGGGAAATTTTAAAGGATAAAAGGAAATTTTAAGGGAAAAAGGGGAATAAAAAAAAGGTAAAAGGGGAAATTCCAAGATGGCGGCGGTTGGCTCCGGTCTGATCCCCCTTCCCATAGCGAAAAATGTCTAAATTGTACGAGAATTCTACTGACCGTCCCACCTGCCTAATTTAATTTGAATTGAAGGTCCGAATACTTCTTCACATAAACATGTTCTTCATAAATACAATTTTTTTTTCTGGGTGTTATGAGTGCCCCCGAAAGGCAACCAGGTCTCAATAGGGGAACAGATCATTCAGGGATGGTTAACCTTTAATAATTAATTTAGGTGGTGGGCTGTATAGCCTTCAGTTTTAAATGAAAAGGTCTTGCAGAAAGTGAGATTTAAGTGGTATAAATTTACTCCAAGTGATTGTAATTACACAGAACATCTTTCAAAAGCAAAACACTTACATAGCGCGCGTTATTTCATTGAGCTTGTTGTGAATATAACTCTTTTTAAAAAGGAAAACTGTTCTGAAAAATTATGTGTATATATATGCATATACATAAACACACATAATATTGAAATTGAAGTTAGCAAAACCGTGCCGGGGGTACGCAACTTCACGTACGTGCGTGTCGACTAGTTGCTTGTCACGAAGGCGAACATATTCTACTATGAAAATACGTGCAGACCCTACATTGTTAATACTGATGTTTGTATGTTGTTGGAATTAAAATGCATTCATATCTGGCAGCCTTTACTTTTCAAACGATAAGCTCCTAGTGTTCATTTAGTCTAACAGATGTGTACTAACAAGCGACCACTAACAGCGACCACGTACCTCGAGTTTATGGTGTCATGTGCCGGCGCTCTCCGCATGGCTCGCTAGCTCCGTTCGCCTTCGTGATAGGAAACTTGTTGTTCACACCGGTGCGTGAAGTTGCGGACTCCCGGCGCTGTTTTACCAACTTCTATTTCCATTGTAAAATGCTAGATGAAATTTCCGAACATTTTTCTTCTAGAATTTATTGTTTATATTTTCCCATATATCCCGCAGTTTTAATTTCGACATGCAGTTAAAAACACTTTGTATATGATGTAACCGGGGTGATGTTACAGTTTCCTGGATGATGAATATTCATTTGTGACAGGGGGACCCTGGTTATATATATATATATATATATATATATATATATATATATTGGTTGCTGAATCAAGGAAGGTTCAAGAACACAGAAACTCATCATATTTACATTATGATAGTTCCAAATCCAATTTTGCTCTAGCATTGCTCCGCTTTCAGTCTTTCGCCTTTACTCTTGGTGTAACGTTTTAGAACGCAATTCTGAAGTGGAACAGAGAACGTGGAGTGATACTACACGGAAATCTGTGGTGTCTCGACGAGAAGACCTACCGGTGAACGGCTACGTCCGACGCGTTTTCCACATGCCAGCCAGAAAAGAATAACTTGTGTGTGTGAAATTTACGAACAGATACCAGTAGTTTTATTTTTCCGCGAGCTCTGTTTAATTTTTAAGGTAACATGTATTTCGTGTACAGCGATTTTGAGTACATACTAGTAATTTCTATTCGCCAGTAATCGTTCGTCTACGTAAATTATACGCCCTATTGTTCTCCCAAAAACCCATTTCCTTGTTTCTGTGTTGTTACTGTATTTTATTGATAAAACGAAGAAAGTGGGACACGCGTGAACAATTTTTCAGCAATTCTTACGTTATTCCACATCATATCTTTCCAACTCGAACTGTTAAGTATCAGTAATTGCAGAATTACTGCATTGCAATCAACAGTCGTTGGTGAATTGTTGGCGAATAGAATTGCGTTGTCAATCAAATTTCCCGAATTGCTTTTAGTTCCAGTTATATTAGATATGACGTCCAAAGTGTGATAATAGCTACAACTACCGTCTCGCATATGTTAACCCAAATTCGCTGTCTCGGACAAATTAAAAAAGAGTAAGCAAATATTTAATTTTTTGTGAGGTTTTATATTTTTACTTTTATAACCTACGAATTTTTTTTAGACAGATGTCAGTCTAAAATATCTTAAAATTTATTTACCATTACAGTACAGTCGCAAGTGTATTAACTGACAGCGTGTTGATAAAAAAATACAGCCTCCAGCTGATGGCGAAAGGATACATAAACGAAAAGTAAACATTGGCGCTACTTTCGTCGAATTGTCAAAATTTTGCCAAGTTACATGAGACAGAGAGTAAGTGAACATAAAGCTACATCAGTAATCGCGGAGATGGTAAACGACTGACACTGTGTTTATTCATTTTAGTCTCTTAAATTTCTGAACTATACGGGATAATTCTTTTAGCTCCAGGATACGGGAAATCCCGTAAAAAATGGAACAGTTGGCAACTCTACCGCGAACACAACCAACACCTTCTAAGTCTGTGACGTAAATAGTTCCATTTCTCGAATGGGACGATCTTAAGTGCTGGAGAATAATTTTGGTGTTGGTGGAGGGAGGGGATTGCTATCAAAATTAGACGTTTTCTAATAACCACCTTTAAAATGAGAGTTTAGATACTTGAGAAAAATTTTCAACTCCAAAGTTAAAATTTAGCATTAACTAAGTTCATTCCTCAAAATAATAACGTATTTTCTCTGAGATTATTTTTTGTAGTAAAATTCGTGTACATATCTATAAATACATTTGACGATTTGCAACATTTTATTTAGCTGGCACAACATAATTGCATACATATAAATTACATATTTACAGAATTTTCTCATGTAAGGCGAGCAAGGCAGGGGAGTTACTTTCACATCCGACAATGTCATACTGTGTTGATATGTATCCGAAAGTTGTAATTCTCGGTTGACCCCCTCAACCAACAAACTTGTATATGGCCATGTTCCAAGTGCGCAGGCAGGCAGGCAGAGTGACACAAATGCTCCCGACTATGGATGGACAGAGAGAGCATAGTGGTCAGGGGTTGCGCTTGCAGCTGCAGGATCCCGCACTCGACCGTCACCAGGGACGAGCCGGGACAATGGTGGGGCGTGCGCTCATTGTCGAGTCTGGCGACAATGGCCTCGCTAGTCAGGGATTAGCGCGCCAGCCTCCTTCAGCTGGGCTTGCCGCTCTGCCCTCGCGACCGGAAGGCCTTCTCCCTGCGCAGATTCGTCGTGCGCACATTGCTTCTACCGCTCTTCCTCTGCTTCTTTTATTTTTGAAGCTATTTCTGTTTTTTTTTATTTACTCATTACACAAAATTTAACATTATTACATATTATACTACACACACCAAATGTGCATTATAGCCTGTCTATTCGTGGTTTCTTCACACTTTTCGAATCAAACCTTTGAAAAATCACCCCATGCATGACTTGTTTAGTTCTTTCCTAAATATGCCTGCACCACAAGAGTTTTATACTTGTGTTATCATAAAGGTGCATTTTTTTTTTTTTTGCTAAATCACCCTTTTACTTATGTTTTACCAATAAATAATAATATTTCATTTATAATTAATAAAAATAAAATCAGTGAGAAGATAGGTGTGTTGGCAATACTTAGTAATAAATAGTTATTATGCAGAATATTATTAAAGTGAGTGAGCACGAATGCGGTGTGTTGTCCATTTGGTGTAATTTTCTTGACTCAGCTAAGCTTTGCTTGCATGAGGCGGAGGAATATCATGGAAATATAACTTTCCCAGAGCTTCAGAAAAGTGTGAAGTAATCGTGAATCGGTTATAACAGTTAGACCACCACCTGACATTAAAAAAGTGCATTCACATAACATGTCGCACTACGATATCATCTAAACATGCGACCACTAGTTCTTCCTGAAAGCAAGTCGCGGAAGGCCGATATTCTTAATCGCTATCCTCCTCGTCAAAACTCTCTCTCGCTCTCTCTCTCCCTCTCTCTCTCTCTCTCCTCTATCTCTCTCTCTCTGATGGAGCAGGACAATTGTTATTTTCTGTATTGGAAGGCACTGCTCGGCGAGCACATTCAATACCTGACGGACCAGCTAGAGGAAACACTTGTAACGCTATCCCTTCGAACATGCCAGATATATAAATTGAAAACCTACTACTATCAGATTATATTACTAAAAAGTGGGTCAGAACTTGTACACACGCCTCCATGATTTCGTATATTGGCCGCTCTCCGATAGCAGCGCTTTACGTTCGAGGTCACATTACCCACAGTGACGGCAGTACGGTGTGATCGCAGAGTACGTGAGAACACAGTTGTAAAACAGCCGGTTACACCGCCAACTCCAGCTGCACATACTCGCAAAATGGTGACGCTGGCCAGCAAACTTTTGAAACGGCATTCGATAACCAGCGCCTGGTAATATACTCGCCAGTCGGCATCCCAGCCAATAAGAGACCTTTCGCAGGATGCAATGTTGCTAATCAGACACAAAGCCCGTTCCCAGAGCCTCGCGCAGCCAATCAGAGTACCGGGTACGCCCACATCAAAGGAACCGCCACGCTATTACTTATCTGTATACTTGTTTACTCTGTGGTTTGGTCACGAGCATACTGCTTCCACTGCTCTTCCTCTGCTTATTTTGCTTTTGAAGATATTCTTAGTATTCCATTAATTCATTACGCTATAAGAAATTATAAGCAAATTTACCACACCGTGGTGGTGTAATGGTTAAACTACTCGCCTCCCACCAAAGGTGGACCGGGTTCAATTCCCGGCGGGGTCACCGCCGGATTTTTGCATGTAGGAATCGTGCCGGACGATGCCGTCGGTCGGCGGTTTTTCTCGTAAATCTACCGTTTCCCCCGCCCTTCCAATAGAGCGCTGCTCCATACCTCGCTTCACTTTCATCGGCTCTCAAGACCATTCAAATCTCTTCGCATTACCTCACCAGTGTATATGTATAGTAAGAAAGCGCAGATGGTTAATTTTTTTTTTTTTTGCGTACGTCAATGGCACCATTTCTACATTTACCCAGGAAAGAATCAAATGTTTGGTGAAATTCTGAACTGCGTACACTGGCGTCTCTATTTTTGCGTCTGTATAGTTTGTGGACTGATTGGGACCCCGAGTGTTACAACACTAAGGGTGCACGTGAAACGATTTTGTTGGATAGACGAGTGAGAGTGGATTATATGGCAAACCATTTAANTTTTTGCGTACGTCAATGGCACCATTTCTACATTTACCCAGGAAAGAATCAAATGTTTGGTGAAATTCTGAACTGCGTACACTGGCGTCTCTATTTTTGCGTCTGTATAGTTTGTGGACTGATTGGGACCCCGAGTGTATGCAGTCACACACCACGGCGTCCATGAACTTATTGACTGCAACACCTACGTATTATAAACGCCTGCTGTGCGCACTGTCTTGGAAGCATTATTCCTTTAATGTCATTGTCTCCCCGGTGACAGCGATGTGAAGTTATTGTGTTACGTCAGTTTATGTGTAACTGTGTTGCTAGGAACAATAGGTGTTCCATTTGCGATTTTTTTGTGGTTGGAAGGTGGACCTGGTGCAGATTTTTATTAAGGCTATGTGCACAGAACGGATGAAGTGTTTTGTCGTGAAGAAGTATTTATGACTGAATGGACAATTTCCAGGAAGAAAGCGCAAGCTTCTCCCTTGATGAAGGAGCCGGTCGCCTTTCCACGTCCACGACAAATTACAACACTAAGGGTGCACGTGAAACGATTTTGTTGGATAGACGAGTGAGAGTGGATTATATGGCAAACCATTTAACAATCTTCCACGACTCTGCCAATGATATCACGCACGACGGACTTGGGTTTTGAAATGTTTGTGCGAGACCAATTCCGAAAACTCATGAAAGAGGACTGTTTGCGCAGCTGCAAACAATATTTGGACTGATACTCTAAGTAAGGCGAAGGTTTTCTAAACAGAATCATTACCAGTGATCATTACCTAAACAGGATCATTACTAAGAGCTTATACGTGTAAAGAGCAGAGGGTAGGATGGGAAAGCCCGCAATCCCACGAAATATAGCTCAATAGTAATCCATCAGCTGGAAAACTAATGCTTAGTGTTTCCTTGGATTCCATGGGGCCAATACTGGAACATTATCAAGAAAAATGTCAACAATCAAAAGTGATCGTTACAGTGCGAGGGGCGGACAATCCACAAGTGAGGTGAAACGACTGCTGCACCTTGAACGTGGCGGGGGTGGAGGGGGGCTGCACCTTGAACGTGGCCGGAGGGGGGGATTGGTACCTCAACTGACATAGCATATGTGGTGATTGAATGTTATACAGTCTTATACAGCACAATTTAATGTGGAGTTATATGTAAATCTGCGATAAATTGCTATGGGCGAGCCCCCGTTGTCGTTTCTACCTGTACAAGTTATTAAAAATAGAGAATCGAAGGTGCAAAAAAGGTTTATTCAATTAAACTTTTATGTGTTGACTTTCAAACGAGGCTATCACCACCAAAAGCAGTTGATAAGCAGGTAAAAATTAAATTAAAATAGTTAAATTACTCAAAGGGGAAACATTTGTTTTAAGGTTACAGCTGTTAAAATATTATTTTTGGAATAAAAGAGGAAAATGATTTAATTGATATGAACATTAAATATGTATACTGAAATGTTTATGGTAAAATTATTAAAAATATCGATTTCGGGGTGGTAAATAAATATTTTTTTACCAAAAAACAATATTAATAACTACCGAAATATGAGTATTCTTGGAGTTGTACAATAATCAGTACCTTGTAGCTAATAATTATTTTGTAAAATTTGAAAATATTAAAATCACTTATTTAACTATTAAATATAAAGTGTGGTGCACCACTAATAAATGCTAAAGGCATAGTAAGTGGGAAAACATTATTTCTGAAAGCACTTAATAATGTTCCTTTTCGCAAGTTTATGAAAGCACAAAATAATTTTCCTTTTTACAAGTTATAATTTTTACTTCCATGATGGTGATCTATTTACAAAAAATTCCAGCCGAAAGCGTTTTTTTAAAGTTTGGGATTTGAAATTCACTTAGTTTAGAACACTCAGCATGCTTGAAAATTGATTAAAGGAAGGTATGCTTTCCTGAGAGTTAAGGTGCAGCAAGCAGATCAACAGCCACGGCGAAACACCGTTGCTAAGATGCCGGGTTGGGTACTTGAACCATGAATGGTGAAAAACCCAACTGCGATGACGCAAAATACTGCTACATATTTTGTAGGATGAAGATTTTCAAACGAAAATGCATGTTATCAAATATGGTAGCGTGATGGAAAATAAAAGAAGCCTTTGTCATTACCAAAGTTTCTCGATAGACTGGACGATTCCGACTGCATGGCAGATTCGTTATATCAAACGGCGATGATGTAGTCCCGAGTACAATCTCTATTGCAATTTTCAAAATAAATTATTTTCCTTTTTTACCTCATAAAAATATAATTCTAAATATGTAGAAATAAATGTTCACCTTGAGAAACCCTTAAGTCAACATATGTTAATGTAAAATGAGATCTTCAATTACCTTAATGTTATCATACAGAACATTAACTGCCTTCTATCGTGGCCAGAAGAAGATACTGGAGAAGGTTATTACATATACGCAATTTAATTACGGTCGCAAATAATGAGCACAAACAGCTCATACACACAAAATATCATAAATAATACATATTAGAATTTTATTAAACAACTTATGATTAATAAATGAAATTATGTTATTGATGATTAACAATTGAAAACAAACACACAAAGACAGTAGAAAAAACGGGGACTTTGTAATAACAATTATGCTAGAAAAGAAAGTTAAAAGGTTAATATGGTAAATGCCGCAAAATAAAACGGCACAGCGGATGGTTCAATATCATTCTGGCTGCATTTCACATGGTCGTTGTCCGCCCCTAATGATCACAGAAGAGCTGCGGCCTAACGTTAAAATGAAACGCAGAGTACTATTATCCAAAGACTTTGTGCTTTAGAATTGCAATGTATGTCCACACATCTCTGTACACACTGTCAAAATTGTGCAAAAATTTATTTTTAAGGTGTCAAGAAAGCAACCCTACACTGATAAAAATATTTTGTGGCAACCATAAAATGTTTTGTTAGTATTCACCTTGCCAAATAAATGTTGTGGTGACCACAAAATTATTTACTTGTCACCATTAAACTTTTGTGGCCAGTGCAAATTATTTTGTAGTGCCTACAAAATATTTTGACTTCGACTTACTCTTGTATTTATATATAGAGTCCTCGGTAATGGCGCATGTCAAAGGGTCACTTTCATGTAACGACGAGGCCGGAACAATGTGATCTCTCCGCCCTCCTACCCCAATACATCACCGGCAAGACCCAGTTTGTCAACGCCGACTCGGGTAACACTGAAAGGCACGTCGTCAATAGCCTTTTTTTTTTGTACCATCGTAACTATGTTGTAGGTAGTTAAATTGGACACAAAACATGTACGATTTCGTGTATTTAAGTGACTACATATAACTAAGATTGTTGGAAGCGCCTACAATTCTCTGTGACATTCACTCAAGAAAATAAGAACGTCGCTGGTATGAATAAATACTCACTGACGCATGCATATGCGTGCATGTTATGTTTACCGTGTGCATCAAAAACTATAATAGGTCACTAATAACTACTCCCTTAGCATTTTCCCAGCTGCCTACGTAAACCAGATGATAAAACGCGCTACGAAATGTTTATATCAAAACTCTCGCAGCTCAATTTAATTAGCAGAGTAATAATGAGCCATGCATCTGACGAATTTGAACGGCGTAGCAATTGAACGAGCTTGTTCACTGAGTTGATTAAAACGCCACGGCAGAGAGTACATGAGATGCATTGCGAATGCATGTTACAATCATAGGATGTAAGTTATTAAATTTTATGTTATTTTCACTCAGTGTGTTATATAATGCGGAAATATGTCTGACCCGCTCCAGAAGTTTTTTTTTTTTTTTTTTTTTTTCCAGCCATCTTAATTGGGGAAAATTTTTTCAAATGTCGTTTTCCACCCTTCATTCGAGGCGAATGCTGATACATTTATAGTGTGCCTAACGTTTACCACCTTAATTTTTATTCTATTAAATTGAAATTCTGGATAGCGTTAAGCTAGAATCACAATACCCCGACGAACCCGACACGACAGCCCCGGTATGACGAAATCTGAGTTTCAGCCAATGAAAAGCAAGGTCACTGTTATGTCAGTAAGACGAAAATACAGCCCCGACAGCCTGAAAAAAGAAGATTCTGTTTCTGATTTCCGTCGTGTCGGGCTCGTCGATACACGAGAAGAATTCAAATGCAACATTATAAAACCAAATTACGTCTACATTTCCCTACTGCAGTAAATAAACTAAATCGAGCCAAAATTACGTTTTTGTTTGCTTTTAAAGACGTCTTTTATTCGTACAAATTCAAATCGTAACGAAAGCAAAGGATTATTCACCTTATCGATAATTTAATATTGTAAATATTGAATATTATATACATGGCTTGCCATTTTAGGATATTCCAGCAACCAAGTGCTACACGGATACTGCCGGGGTATTGTGAACACTCAATAAAATATGATATAAAACTTTGTCGTGTTGTGACGTAATGTCACGCTGTCGTGTATTCGTCAGGCTATTGTGACTCCAACTTTAGGCCTAACCCTTTCAGTCCAATTTTAGAGTTTATTTTTTGCTAATAAGATTTTTTCTATGCGTGCTGTACTCAAACCGACACAACACTTGTTTCGTCGTGACAATCAATGAGGTGTGGACTTGGTGTTCAGTTATAGTGATATGAACAATATATATCCTAGAAGAGTTTTGCAGTTTACAAATCAGTCACCCACAAGGAAAATCACTGAGCATTGATACTCACAGAGTACCCTACCAACTAAAAATAACCTTCCTGTAACTTATGTACATAATTGCATAAACTGCGTCCAAATGGATTAAAAAGAATACTTTTTTTTCATTATCTACCTTTTTAAATAGCGGATTAGTTAAACAAAATTTCGTGAAAACGGCATCAGCTCGTGATTCCGTCCTGAGGCAGGGTCGGCATGGAAGATGTTAGAAAAGTTTGGTGTCACATGGAGCCGGCTATCCTTGCGGTCGTTTTACAATTGGCTTGTTCGGGGTTGTGTCCGCATCTCAATCCCAAATTGAACGACGTGACTGTGGCGCGTTCAGAACCGCGGTCTACAATATTGTGATGGCCGACGAGGAGCTTTCACAAACTGCCGCTAGAACTATGTAATAACAGCATGTTGTGGGTTATAATTTTATTAGAACTATTTCCTTATCAAGTTTTGATATTTAACTTATTTACATGCGAAATTTGTTACAGTTTTAACGTCATTTTTTAGAATATACAATATAATTTATAATTTTTTCTCAGAGTAATGTAAGTTGTGCTTTTCCAGCTCATTGCAAATTATACTCACAGTTCAGTCAATGGGCAGTATAATTTATTAATTGGTTTAGCGTAGGCTGTTGGAGTAAAATATGCATATTCATCCTAATTAGTTACGGGAACTAACTGTTTACATCCGTGTTCTATATTAGTATTATGGTTTTTATTTCACGCGAAAACTTTTAAAATTAAAATCTATTATACCTCTTATGCCATCTTAGGAGAGAGTTCGAGACAAAAGTTCAAAGTTGGGGAAAGTTTGTCCTAGGACACAGACTGCCTTGGGACATGAGGAATTCAGGCAGCGCGAGCGCTGTGACTTCAGAAGGTCACGTGCACCAATCAGCGTACTGTTGTCCTAGAATACGGCCTGCGACAGTGCAGTTGAAGACAGAGCCTTGTCCTGCCCGAGGGAACCATCTGCACTCCCCGACCAGCGAGCAAGATGAATGAGGTGGAATGAGTTTGGGACGTAGCAGCCGTGGGATGAAGACGGCGTAATAAACGATGTAGTCCCGAGGGGAAATAAACTAGAGCCATCGTTATTTCCGCTGAAGTCTTCGATCGAATCACGGTCATCAGTGGTGGGAGAAGGGGAAAGGACTAACATCGTCAGTGGCGAAGTGGGTGAAGCGAGGTGAAGATGGGACAAAGACGGAATAAATGTTAGGGGGAATCTGGAGTAGCCCAAGAAAACCCATTAGTCAAGAGCAACGTCCGCTACGTTTCCGCAATGTGAAAATCTTGGTTTGACGGGGCCGTGAATCGAATCGTTTAGCCACGGTGGGAGGTGACTCAGGAGCGAGATGCTAGTGAGCATCCACTGAGTCGACACAAGTCCTGCAGACAATAGATGTGCATACATTTTATTACGAAAAATGGGAAACGGTATGAATTTTTACTATGACTGCCTAGAACATTCTGGAAAGTATTTGCCTCTAACTTATTCGCTATTTTTGGGCGGTTCGGAATCAGTATTGAACAATATTCCCCATTCGTTATTGCGTGTACTTTGGTGTAAATACCAACTGGCATTAACTGTACTAGTAATCGGGCGGAAAACGCCACTACTACGATTTTTCATAGGTCACAGAAAACCTCAAATCTCACAGAAAAAATATGAGACAAAAATAATAAAATAAAAATAAAAAATCTGTCTGTGCTGCAAGTTGTTTTAAAACATGTGACGTTGTTACATGTGTCTTGGCGTTGCCGGGTTAGTAATAAATGGAGGTCCTAATGAGATTAAACAACTAATTATATTTTCCTTATCTATTTTCAGTACTAAGAAAACCTACAAGACTGTTTATTTCAATATATATTATATATACATCTCTGTACAAACAAATAAATTATTACTGAATTCAGTTATCAGCTGAATAAATAGTCAATACTGCTAACTAAATCAATCCACTTATATCAATGTATCTGTACGTAGTGATCTCCCGCCTTCACTTCGTCGCCCGGGTCAACCTCAAACACCGCCGCTCTCATCCGCGAGAATGCCGATGAATCCACGGAGTCGGGGCCGCAGTGATGTAGTGGCTGGGTTACTCGCCTCCCACCTAGGCAAACCGGGTTCGATTCCCGGCCGGCATGCTCCCGAGTTTTCGCACGTGGGAATCGTGCCGGACGAAGTCGGAGGGTTTTCTCGGGGATCTTCCGCCATTGCATTTCCGAGCTGCTCCAAACACGTCTCTCTTCACCCTCATCGGTTCTTAATGTTGAGAGATTCCTAGACCTCTCCGCCACCTCGTCATTCTCTGCTGACTCGCCTCTTCGCAAGGTTGGCAACAACATATATTTTTATTATGTTTCTGATAAAGTTTTTACGTCATATTGTGAGTTGTCTGGACCAACAACGAAGTGTTGCGGTGATGCGTGACCAAGTTAATGCTGCATTTTATTACTTTCCCCCATTGCATACATCGTTCTAAGATTGCACCGAATGGAACATCAGTAGTAAGTAATGCTAGGTGACGGAAACTAACGCTTTGTCTTAATGTCTTATTGAAAATGCGTTGTGTTATAATTGCTGGCGGCCAAAATTGGTTTGATTTCGTGTTATTTGCGTGAAGGTAGGTTTGCGACAACATTCACATATTGGCTGTTTACGGTCAATTGAACACTTTTGTAAATCCTGCTTAGAATATGCTTTTAGTTATCACTTTGTATTGTTCCGTCATATGTAAAACCAGCTTTCGCCTACCACTTTGTCGGCGTGGAAATCGTGTTCATGTTATCAAATTTTGTAAATTTTAAGTGTGTATTTAAAATAAAATATATATTTTAAAATGTAAACTGGAATGAAATGCAAGTCCAAAAATAAATATGAGAATTGTGAATGTTAATTTGATGTTGTTAGTAGTAATTGACAGTATTAACAATGTTATTTACCATATTAATTAATAGAAAAGTTTAACTATTTATTTATTTTTAATAAACTGTTAACCACGTGTTTAATTTTTAATTGTATAGTACTTTCACGATGTTTAGAGTTAATAGGATCATCTAAATTTGTTTTCCCCATACAAATTTTGAACACCCATTTCAGCCTTAATTGTGAGAAATCCCTCCTTCGTGACTGCCTTAACTACATAATGAATGTTCCCTCTTAATGTCATGATATAAGGAACAATTGTTAATGCTGGGCGTTGATATGTCAGTCAGTAAGTTTTTCCTTATATATATATATGTATATATATATATATTAACATTTTTGCGTAGGCCTGATCGCTACAACCATGCGACAACCAAATGAAACCGAGTAATTGTTATGTATGCAGTTCTTTTACTTATGTGCGAATTCGTACCCTAACGGTTACAAAACAAGGATTACTTTATTGGCGGTANTATGTATGCAGTTCTTTTACTTATGTGCGAATTCGTACCCTAACGGTTACAAAACAAGGATTACTTTATTGGCGGTATATTTAAACTTTGCATCCGCAATACGTCAAGCCTTGGTATTATTTTTATTAATACGCTGCCGACTTAACTAGGAGGCTACATAAGTGTGTACTTTAGTATATGTAGTTACGGGCAGGTTTTTTTTTTCAAACACTGATTTTGAAAGTACTCACTTTAGCGTGAACAGATTTTATTTGTGTTTCGCTAGTTCTACGCTAAAGTGCTAGTCGTTAGTGACGTTTTTTCCGGCGGAAATTAACCTAAAAGGCAATGGTGAGTCAGTTGGGCTCACCATGGGTGAGTTCAACCTGGCTGGAGTTAAATTCTGCGTGTCCGAGGCCTAAAATCGCGTTACTGCTACGGGCTAATCACATGCCTCATCGCCTCTATGCACAATGCAGTGAACTTGTGTGCAGTCTTTACGTCGGCAACTCGCCTCTTGAGATTCTTGGATGTGACCCATTATTTCATTTGTTTAGGGCTTAATAATAAAGATGAAATTATGACGAACTTCCCTCGACAACTTTAAATACCTTGCAAGTGTGTTTTTGTACCTAAAGGTGATCCAACCAATTTTACTGTAAAAAAATTGCGCATAAGAAACTGATATAGAAAATTGGAACTCGTCGTCGGATAAACGTGTTTTATAATGATATTCCTAGGTGGAAGTATTTTACGCACGATGAGCTGTTTTTAGAAAACAAGTTTCATTTTGAAGCTCTGCGCACATTTCGGTGATCTAGCAGGGCGGAAACTTTCAGGGAGAAAAGTTTCTGTGAAAGATGATCCTTACTCGAACCGGCTTCACTCGCGATCTTTCAGTGATGAAAATGTTCGGAAAGTACACAGCAGATCATCTCTCTATTGTATTATNCTTTAGCGTGAACAGATTTTATTTGTGTTTCGCTAGTTCTACGCTAAAGTGCTAGTCGTTAGTGACGTTTTTTCCGGCGGAAATTAACCTAAAAGGCAATGGTGAGTCAGTTGGGCTCACCATGGGTGAGTTCAACCTGGCTGGAGTTAAATTCTGCGTGTCCGAGGCCTAAAATCGCGTTACTGCTACGGGCTAATCACATGCCTCATCGCCTCTATGCACAATGCAGTGAACTTGTGTGCAGTCTTTACGTCGGCAACTCGCCTCTTGAGATTCTTGGATGTGACCCATTATTTCATTTGTTTAGGGCTTAATAATAAAGATGAAATTATGACGAACTTCCCTCGACAACTTTAAATACCTTGCACGTGTGTTTTTGTACCTAAAGGTGATCCAACCAATTTTACTGTAAAAAAATTGCGCATAAGAAACTGATATAGAAAATTGGAACTCGTCGTCGGATAAACGTGTTTTATAATGATATTCCTAGGTGGAAGTATTTTACGCACGATGAGCTGTTTTTAGAAAACAAGTTTCATTTTGAAGCTCTGCGCACATTTCGGTGATCTAGCAGGGCGGAAACTTTCAGGGAGAAAAGTTTCTGTGAAAGATGATCCTTACTCGAACCGGCTTCACTCGCGATCTTTCAGTGATGAAAATGTTCGGAAAGTACACAGCAGATCATCTCTCTATTGTATTAAGGCTTTCAGATGAGATAGACATCTGGTACGTGTCATGCCATTCAATCGTCTGACAGCTTTGGCAGAGCCTTTGAAGCTCAGTTAATGCCGAAGCTATTTATAATCCATTAAAAAGGAACTGTTTGTCAAACAGAATAAATTTTACCTAGACAGCTACTGTCGTCGTCTTCAAATTGGTCTCGACTAAAAATAAAACTGTCTCGCGTCTTTCGAATCTGAAAGCAATGTTTTATTTTTACACCACTCATTCCACGCTTGATTCCATTACGGCAGTCAGTTTATTATTACAAAACTATTTTATGCGACCTTCATTTATTCAGTATTACAGAAGGGCTAAAATATAATAAACATATAGTATAAATTACTTTTTTTTTTATCACAATCACGCTTTTGCTCTCTGCTCTCACTACTTCGGTCACAAGGGAGATTCTGGTGCTGTTCACAGTCTATATTCGCCAGACATGTTTGCAAGTGGAACGTCAGCTAAGAAAGAGAGGGGAGTCTTTGATGTCCCTACAGTGTTCAAAACAATAGGACGACAAAGCGTAATACAATTACGTCACAGGATTTCCCGCGCTGCTTTCAGAAATGACAAAAACATTTCACTGATGAGTTCACATTGGGAAAGAGGCTTAAAGCAAAACCAGGTTTCGTAAGAGAAAATATGTTTACGCTCTATTAAATTGAGCGGGCTGGCATTTGTGTTAAAACATAAAACTAAAACAAAGTGTCTTACCTTTTTCATGCGAAATTAAGATACACATTTACGTCCTGAGTCCTAACAGAAATCCAGTACATCCGATTAATACAACTTAATATCTTGATTAGACAATATTTATCTATTCTTAAACTATTTGNGCTTAAAGCAAAACCAGGTTTCGTAAGAGAAAATATGTTTACGCTCTATTAAATTGAGCGGGCTGGCATTTGTGTAAAAACATAAAACTAAAACAAAGTGTCTTACCTTTTTCATGCGAAATTAAGATACACATTTACGTCCTGAGTCCTTACAGAAATCCAGTACATCCGATTAATACAACTTAATATCTTGATTAGACAATATTTATCTATTCTTAAACTATTTGNACAGAAATCCAGTACATCCGATTAATACAACTTAATATCTTGATTAGACAATATTTATCTATTCTTAAACTATTTGGAAACTTTTTTTCTAACAAATTTTTAGTGTGAGTTTTTAAAGTCAAAAATATTTAAAATATATCCAAGAAAACATTTTTCTCCATTAATTAAGCTCTTAAATTGTTTCATGAAGAGCGTGCAAATGGCATCCAGATTCTCGTGTTATTGAAATTATAAAGACAAGATCTTGTGTTTGCAATCTGATTCTTCACCCTAAATGTACAATTACTTCTATAACCATATACTATTATCAATATTTTGTACACGGTTAGATGAAAACGTTTAAAAAACTATGTCTGGGATCTACTTTTGTGCTTATTTTGTATCCTTTCACCGGCCCATTTCCATGGGCCCGATTAATTTATTTATTACTCAACCAAGTACAGCTGTCCGTTAAAATATTTAAAGTTAGAGAAATTAATATATTTTAAAAGTTTTAATTTTTAAAGCACTCAATTAATTTCTGCTGGCTATGGTTATCAGTGATTTGTTCTGGCTGTCTGTTTTCTTTATAGAATTCTGCAAAGTGTTACAACAATAAAACCTATCCCAATATACTGAATTCCGTTTCTTCATAATGAACTTAATCTCTTTTCTTTTGTTCAACTTACCTTCGTTCCTGCTCACGGAGAGTGTCTGACTTACATTCTGCATGCCCTGGGTTCGAACCAGAGTGGCTATATTGAAACATTTTTCTCTAAACTGGTTTTCTAATCTCGTTCCAGACAAACGAGGGTGCAGTTTTTAAATATATATATATANAAACATTTTTCTCTAAACTGGTTTTCTAATCTCGTTCCAGACAAACGAGGGTGCAGTTTTTAAATATATATATATATAAAGTGAAAATATTTTTGTCATATTTAGTTCGAATCGGTGTGTCTTTCAAAAGCATCTAACAAANATATATATATATAAAGTGAAAATATTTTTGTCATATTTAGTTCGAATCGGTGTGTCTTTCAAAAGCATCTAACAAAACGTGGGCAGGACCGATTATTTCATAAACCTTTATCTCCGAAAAAATATTTTTTTCTGTGGATTTAGAAAGGGGAGAAAGGAACATTAAGACAAAGGAGACACGTACGAAGAAGAGGAACACGTTTATGGTGCCACTGGAGAGTTTAAATTAGATGCGAGTTCTTAGATTATTTACTTGCTGGAGACTCCCGTTTGTAGAGAATGCTCACGTTCTTTTACAGCTTTCGTCACAATTTTTTTTAGACAAGCAAATTTATTCAACAAATTCAGTCTTATCTACTCCGTGGTAAAAAGTAGGTCATGATACATTATGCGAAGCGGCAGACTGGAAATGCCACATTACAAACATATAAAACACAGAGTAAAAAGCCAAGCTGCGGAAATAAGTGTCTGCGAATTGTGAGAGGGGAAGTTTTAGCAGTTTTCTCTATCTCTCTCTATCTATCTCTCTCTCGCTATATATAGAAAGAGAGCGAGGGAGAGGGAGGGAGATAGCGCACTGTTTAGGAAATTTTACAATCAATTCCAGCAGTGGTGGAAATATTGAATATGGTGAATTACTGTATCTAACCACTCTGCCCCTGACATCAGCTATTATGTTGATATCCCGAAGACCATATAAAGTCATGGTGATGGCGTCCCATAGGTCGCACAATCATTGTGATGACTTTGCGAAGGCCAGACCAAGTTATGATGATGACAATTCGAAGGCCAGACAAAGTCACGATGATGAATATCCGAAGACCAGGCAGTTATGGTGATGACAGCCAAAAGGCCAAACTCATGGTGATAACAGTGCGAAGACCAGACAATAACATGGTGGATGATAGCCTGAAGGCCAGAAGACGACATGGTGATGATAGCCTGAAGACTAGGCAGTCACGCTGATGACAGCGGGACATCTGGACAAAGTTATGGTGATCGCCTGAAGGCCACGCAAATCACGGTGATGACAGCCCTTAGGTCAGATAGTCGCAGTGATAACAGCAGGATTGCCAGGCAAAGTCACGGCGATGAAAGCAGTGACCAACCAAAGGCGACAAGACAGAGAGAATCTGTGATGATTTGATATTACTTTTCGTAGTTTGGAATCAAACCGAAATTCCTACTTGAAAAATCCCAACGGTCAATACTAGGAATCGCAAATCAGCAGTCATATAAAATGTGATGGATTCGCATTTAGCATCTGTGGTACGTTCTTTATATTTGGCTTGTGAATTTTGAGTGTACTTTACAGTTCCAGAGAAATTAAAAGAAATTAATTTCGGCCATACTTTACTCACGGTTAGATAAATTCTCTCGCCGTTGTGAGAGCGAAATGATGGGATATTACATAAAAGCTCGTATACAGTTGTGTGTGTAACATTAAATTCTTGTTCCTCCCAACTCCCCTAAACTCCGTTACGCAAAGATCGTACCGTTATTTACCAATCGCGTTTTTAAACCAAATAAACATTAATGCAATATGTCCTAGTATGTATAGTTTATCTCCGCTTTCGCCTCGAAAATAACCGGTAAAGGGAGAATAAAAAAAAACCGGAAAAGGGTACAATTGATGTGCCAATTCTAATTATTACAGTATTTTATTTTCAGATAAAATTAGTGTTATTGTTTGTGTTGAAGCCTTCAATACTATTATAACATTATTGCAGCTTTGTCTGAAAATTTTATTACACGCATGATCTAATGGATAATAATAACTTTCCACCATTGATGGGTGTTCGCTTGTGATTGCTATTATTTAACCATAATATACAGCATTTTAATCTTGCCTAACGCAGATATGTTTGCCGATATGTGGCGTAAGATTTACTGTACTATCCGAAAGGAAGATAGGTTTTTGCAATCACCTGGTTGTCTGGAATGTATGCCCCTCCCCCCTCCCTAATAAATTTTAAACGCGACAAACAAATTTAACCACACTAGATCCACCTAAATAGTGACATCAGGCTTTTATAGTTTTCAACCACTCCAGGTACTTATTTTCAAAATGATGGCCATTTTGAAATGTAGGCTACTATGTTATATCTCGGGAACCAATTATCTAATTTAAACCGAAATTGGTCAATTGACAGTGCATTATATAAGCACTGCGTTAAGTAAGCAATAATACCATTATTCCGCCATTTTGGAAGATAGCTCAAATTGAATAAATAAAGCTTTTGCATTATATCTGGGGAACCATTTCACAGATTTAAACCAAGTTTGGTACGTAGACAGTGTATGATGTATGAATTTCATAGTGAGAATGTTATTAACCGGCCAATTTGGAGGATAGTAGAGTATGAAGAATAAAGTTTTAATGTTTAACTACGCAATTGATTCCTGCCAAATTTGGAATATAAGTAATACTATTGTTAGCAAAGTTCATGCTTGCTACTTAAATGGATAACACACTTATTTATAAAATTGTGGTAATATAAATATTTTAGGTTTATTTGCCATACCTACCGTACTGTTTGATCGTTTTCGACCAAATTTGATATACTGAATTTATCTTTTACACACATTAAATGTGTCAATATATAACCTCTTTTCTACGCCATTTTGTATAATAGCATCACACGAAAAGAAAGTTTTAATGTTATATTTCGGGAAACAATCGATTCCTACCAAATATTGCACTCGAATAATGCTACAGCAGGTCATGTAAATTTGCATGTTATAGTGTGTCAGACTTTTTTTTTCAAAATGGTGGCCATATATATTTGTTGGCATTATATATTACAATCATCGAATTGGTCTACCCAGAACCTGTTTTATCACCCACGTCAATAAGTGAATTAGTGAATAAGTGAAGTTCTCTCATATCTCGGGAAACAAACAACTGATTCCTTCGAAATTTGGAAAACAAGTACTACTGTGGTAGGCCATATAAAATGACAGGCTATGTTTTAAGAGTTACAGACGCTTATTTTACTAGTAGCGTACAAATATACATTTTCACATAGGATGCTATATCTAAGAAACAATGTAACCAATTTCAACATAACTTTGTATTTTGACAGTATTTATGCAAGCGACAAATCGTCGTATACATAAGCTTATTTGTTCGCCATTTTGGAAGATAGCGCCAATTGAAAAATTATGTTTTAATGTCCTAACTCAAGAAACTTTTGACTGATTCCCACCAAATGCAGGCGACAAGTTATGCTTGTAGTCCATCTAAATTTCTATGACTTACGAGGTAGTCACATATTTTCAAAATCCCAGCAATGTAAATATTTTATGTCATTATGTCACGTATCCCAAACAATTTCAACCTACCTTGTAAAAAAAGTGGCAGTATCCATAACAATAAATTACTGGTATGACTAATGATGAGCCTACTTTCCTCAATTTGGTTGCAATTCATTTTTAAATAAGATCTTTAAAGCTGAGTTGGTAGGTAGATAGAAATTGTCGACTCGTTAAGAAGCAATAAACACAAGCCTGACCCGGAACTCGAACCCAGAAAACCTCGTGCGATAAGCTCGTGTGCAATCAACTGCATTTCGGAGGTCGAATTAGAGCATCAACTTCGAATTTAATCAGTGTAATGTTTCGAATGATACAATTTACTAACCAAAAATATCTACAGTGCCATTATTTTGTAAATAGGTAACTGAGCCACTTAAAACATGTTAGTTTACATGGCCTCCCATAGCGCTACTCGTGTGAAGAATTTGGTGCCAATCGGTAGATTAGTACTTGTGTTGTGGAATATAAAGCATCCATATTTTCATGTGGTGATATTCGTAAATGGATGACAAAAAGTATGTATTAGCACATTCGATTATTGTATACTACCAGTTTCTATAGTTAAGCTAAAATCGATTATATTATTTCGTAGATTTATCACACTAAGCTAAAATTATTTTATAGCCGCCATTTTGGAAATAAGTGTCTGTCGCACTTAAAAAATATATATAGTTATATGGCCTACCACAGTAATCTTTCTTCCCAAATTTGGTAAGAATTGGTTTCACTGTTTGCCGAGACATGAAATGAAAACTTTATTTGTATTGTGGGTCTAACTTACAAAATGGCAGAGAAATGAGGCTCTGTTAGACAAATTTGATGGTTGTAAATAATACTGACAGCAAAGGAAGTTAATTTGGAATTTGTTTTGTTAGTAAAATATACTGAGCCTTTTGAAAATATGAGTACTATTTTACACCACCTACTGCAATGCAAATTGTTTGCTAAATTTGGTAGGAACCAGTCAATTATTTCCCAAGATGTGACATAAAAACTTTATGTATTCATATGTTACTACCTTAGAAAATGGTGGAAAAAATACAATGTGTAGATATAGTTGATAGTTATAATATATACTGCTAGCAAACAAAGATAGGCGGAATAAATTCCATCGTCTCGACTATATAGTGTTCTAAGCTAAGATAAGTATATCAGCCATTTTAAAATAAGTGCCTCATGCACTAAAAAACATATCTTTTTACATCATCTGCCGGAGTATTACTTTTTTGTCAAATTTGATAGGAATCAGTCAATTATTTCCCAAGATATGACATAAAAATGTATTTATTCGTGATGTGCTATATTTAAAAATGGCGGATAATAGTTGCTTCGTGTAGATACAGTTGGTAGTTGTAATATCTACTGACAGCATACAAATTTATGTTGGAACTGATTTCATGGTTTCGACAATAAAACATTCTACGCTAAAATAACTATATGTTCGTCATTTTTAAAATAAGTGTTTCACATACACAAAACGTGTAATTTAATATCACCTGCTGCAGAACTACTTTCTTGCCAAATTTTGTAGAAATCGGTTTTTTTTTTGCCGAGATATGACATAATAACTTTATATATTCGTATGGAGCTGTCTTCCAAAATCACTGACAAACGTTGTTGTGTGTTGGTATATATAATATTTGCAATAGGTACTTTCAGTATACAAAATTTGGTTGGAATCGGTTAAGTTGTATGGTAGATATACGAAATAAATCTAAAATATTTGTTTGGCCACCATTTTGAAAAATTTCTTACATTTATTTTGCCTATCATAGTGTTATTTACCTGTCAAATTGGGCGAAAATTGGTTCAATAG
Source organism: Clitarchus hookeri (assembly GCA_002778355.1). Taxonomy (NCBI): domain Eukaryota; kingdom Metazoa; phylum Arthropoda; class Insecta; order Phasmatodea; family Phasmatidae; genus Clitarchus; species Clitarchus hookeri. The sequence goes on from NQII01001402.1 coordinate 154,528, forward strand.
TTTTCAAAATATAGTCTAAAATCTATATTTCTTCATTTGGTGCTATTTTCCAAGATGGAGGATCAACAAAAATATCAAAATTTACGCTCTCTTAATGCTCTACCAGAATGAAAAATTTTGTTTCAATTGGTTGAATGGTTCCCGAGAAATGACATACCCCAAATTAAAAAATTGCCGCTGTTTTGAAAGTAAGTCTACGACGTGGTTGAAAACTATAAAAGTGAGTTGCACTTACTAAGTTTTATATGCGTGCCAAGGTTAGTGATATTCAGTTTACGTGCTCAAAAATCTAAAATGGGTGACACACACGCCATAACGCAAACAGACACACAAAAGCTAAGACAGGACAGTGATCTCACAAGCCTTTCTTGGTGGGTAAACCAACACAAAATGTGCCAGTAAATCTCCGTCTTGTTCTCCAAAAATGAAGGTACTCCCTTATGAGAAAATTGACCTTTTTGTCATGTCCGGGACCAACCAACTCATTCTCAACGAACTTTTCTCACCAGTTGTGCTACAGTAGACCATGTTTAAAGTGTCTCTGGCTTTATTTACAGTATTACTGCAATACAAATAATTTTGATAAGATCGCTATATGTATTAAATAAATTGTTATAGTTCAGTATCTATTATAATTATCACTTATGCCTGCACATAGCCTGTTTTAGAATGTTTTGTACGATACAGCCAAATGCGAAGGTTAAACTTTTATGCCAAGTCTCGGGAACCGGTCAAGCTTTTTCCATCAAATTCTGCACACGAGTAGTGTTACGGTAGGCCATAAAAACTTACCTAAATAATTTCAGTGACTCACAGACTTGTTTTCAAAATGAAGTCCCTGTAAAAATATTTGAAGGTGATAATCCTAGACTACCAAAACTTAAGACTGATTACTATCGAAGATGATGTTCCGAATCCTACCTACGTGGTGTAATTGGCTGCACGCCAGCGTATTGAACGAGGTGTTGTGTTTTCGAGTACCAAGTAAGGCACGTGTGTATTTGTAATTGTCTTACTAGTATTGCATTTGTTTCTGGTTGCATCTATAATGATACCGCTAACAACTACACGTCAAGACCCACCTACCATCTAACCTATTAATACCCTCATCAAAATTATTTGCATCCATGTAAATGAAAGTAGTTTCAATATTTATATTAACAACTTTTTTTTTTTTTTTTTTTTTAGTGTATTAATGCCCACCACTAATAAGAAAAAATTCACTTTAATAACTGGCTTGCGCTGTTTTCCTTTGCAAAACATATAATATTAAAGAGATTGTTCTCAAAAGTGAACCACAGAGAAATCTAATCACACATTCCTATTGTAACTGGCTGGATCCTGGAAAACTCTGTGGACTTTGTGCCGTAAATCGTAGAACAGGTGTGTTATTTCCTGCGAAAATAGATAGAAATGTAATAATGTGGCCGCTTACCCGTTTACAGATTTTCTTTGTGCTGTGGTTAATAAATTCGTCCGACTTCGTTTGAGAGACACCCGTTCACGTCGCAGAATCAATACCTGCCGGCCGAACCTCATGCGGGCCGTTAATTTACTCACCTCTGGCACTGTCTTAACTGGCAACTCGTTGCCGTGGAAACCCCTTCTATGGATTGAGCGCGGTGCTGTTAGTGTGCCTGTGAATTTCACCTTTATGTCAATCTCATAACATCTGTGAATATCATCGCCAAACATTTCCCCATACACCTGTCATTGAAATAACGCAACTGCGCCATCATTTGTTTTCTTTACCTCCTGTTTCAGTAAGTTGCTGAAATGATTTAGGGGACTCAAGTCTGCTCCGAAATTGGCAAAAAGGTTATTTTAATTTGTTCGTTAAATTGATAGTATGTTAAAGTAGTGTTATAAAAAGTAGTTGTAGACAGAATTCAGAGTCTACTTCATTCCGCTGTTGTTATTAAAGTGCGAATACGCAGTAAAGACACATCCAAGAATACCATACGCTGTAGTCACGTGTGTGCGGGCTAGATTCTTACACTGTACAGTCACGGGAATTATTTCGGAAATATTCAATTAATATACGGAAACACGCTACGCAATGACAAAACGGAAGTGAGCTCCATACATACAAAATACGAAACATCTTCGTAGTTCCTACAGTTTCGAATTCGCGACGAACAATGGCAATACGAATCCAGTATTTTTTTGTGACAGGTAGGGATAGTATAAAATAAAAATAAAAGTTAGTAAGTAAATAGTAGTACATGTAGTAAATACAGTAGCACAAAAAATAAACTTAATACATGACATGTAGTATTTCGAACATCCCTCTTCAGTGTCCAGCAGAAATCTCTAAGAATATTCTTCCCCTCCAGCGTTCCTGGATACCGCTTTTCCATTAGAGAATTTGAGAATTTTATGGTAAAAATGTTTCCCATGCTCGTCACTCACTGCGCCCAGACAGTCAGAAAAGAAATAAAGGCGTGAGTGTAGGAAATTAATTCCTTGGGATATATTACACTTCATTTGTTTGTATTATTGTAGAAGGTCACTCACGATATCACGGTACGTGCCCTCCATGCAGATTTATCAACTGGGCTAAGCAAGTCTTTGAAATGCCCATCTGAGAACAAATCTCTCATTTCTGGACCCACAAAAATTCCTTCCTTGATTTTTGCATCACTGACACGAGGAAATTTTTCTTTCAAGTATAGGAACCCTGCACTATTTTTATCCATAGCCTTAATAAAAGTTTTCAAAAGTCCCAATTTAATATCCAGTGGCGGCAGAAGAATCCGGTCAGAGCTTAAAAAGTGCAGGATATGCAACATGTTTATGTCCAGTCACTACCGATTCACGCTTTGGCCATTCCCTTTCGATGTAATGGTTTGTGCTGTCCCTACTGTCCCATTCACAGAGGAAGCGGGAAAATTAGGTATAGCTAAGCTGCAAACCATTACATCAAAACAGCGAAATTACCTTAAAATCACAACACACAGTCAAAGATACTTATCATACTGCATTTTTTCGAACAACATTTTCATGTTTTCGTATGATTCCTTCATGTTGGTTGAATGAGCAAACGGCACAGAAGGATATGTGTTGCTATTATGCAAGAGGATAGCCTTCAGACTGGTTTTCGAAGAATTAATTAAGAGTTTCCACTCTGCAAGTTACTTGTTCATGATCAAGTTCTTCCATCAAAGCACAAACATCATTGCAGTACACAAACGTAGCTTATTCCGAGAATAAATGTTCAAATTTTTCCTGGCAGTTGTGAAAGAAACACACTTTTGTATCTGCATGTAGGAAATTCCAACATTTGAGGCGAGAAGCCAAAAACTCGGTCGCTTTTTCGGACAGGTTCAAATCACGGACAATGTCATTTAATTAGCCTTCAGTTATTAATTAGGGCTCACTGGATGATGTACTTGCCTCAAAAGTGGCATCTTCTACCACTTGCCGCATTTCCATATCAGATTCATCTTTACATTCATCGTCCACACATACATGCGCTCTCACTGTGGGGCACGGGCCTTATAGCAGATGACAAATCAGGGTACTTTAATGTGTGTTTTGACTTACCACTAATTACTAATTACTTTTAACGTCACACCATGGGTACTGCAAATGTCATATGGCGATTACCCTTAGTCCAGCCCGTCAGACGTTTCACACAGGTTGAACAGCAGACATGAGTGGCTCAGTTCTTCTCCTCACCAACCACTTTACGCCCTGAATACAATTCATGACATGTTTCAACCATTGGTGTCAAACTTCGTTTTTGCGCTATAAACGTAGATTCCCCACACACATAGCAGAAGCTATTCGGATCGTCTACGCACTTTCTTGGCATATTTAGGACACAACACGCCTATGCCGTACGACAAATGTTCAACTCATATGAAAGAAAAACAAAACATGTGCGTGCACAGCGAGAGTCCCAACTACGCTGATTGCAAGACGCAGTAGGCTGCCTGGCGACAGTTCTAGACCTGCAGTCAGTCAATCATCCTGTTCAGAGCCTGTTTCATGTGTCCCACATTGCTATTCGTAGTTTTTCTGAAGGAAAAAAATACTGTGATAGGGCGTAGAGGGCAATTAAAAATAAAAATTTCTAAAAGGCGAAATTTGTAGGGAATTTCCCATTTATATTTCCCACCTATGAGGAATAATGAATAAAGTTTACGTCAACTGGAGAATAATGATATGCTGCTAGCTTATATCTAACACTGTAAATATGCAACCAACTTGTAAAGATTCGTTAAACAACTCCTAACTCAATCCAAAAGTAGAATATAAAATAAGCATGAAATAATTTTTTTACTTTCTGGAAATGTTGGAGTATCCGTAGTGTTGTTAAATGTTGCAAGTGACTATTATTATTTTATTTTTTAAATAGTATATTTAAGTGTCTTGAATACCGTAACTGCTGCAGGAACGATTCACTGGTAAACAAAGCTTTTGGCACAAGAAGGACAATGGGTGTCCCTAACAGAACTTTTCGCGCTGATTCCAAATATGCGAGAGGAAAAACTTTAGAATCTAGTTTTACTAATGTAGACTTGGATTCGTGCCATTGAGCGCTCCCAAGTTAACATTTATTACGCGATACCAGTACTGTAACTTTCTGTTGTTAGTACATTTAAAGTTGTTCCATTACATGTCAAACGAGATATAAATTGTTTTCAAATTCCAATTAATAAAATTGGAATTATGATTACTTACGTAAATTTACACAGTGTTCTTTTTGGTTCGCCCTGTTTTCAGAAAAAACTGTGGGTGATGTAGATAAACCGATTTGTATAGTATAGCTCTTCGTATCCATTGACATTTGATTTTATTTTAATCCGCTTATATTCACTGCAGTACCATGTGTGTTTGCACGAAACTAAAATTTGTTCCACTGGTAATACATATAATCTGACGTATAATTATTTAGCTTTTAAATGTCCATTATAATAGTATGTTTGCAGGGTGCCCACAGACGTGGAAAATAAGGAACTATCTGTAAATTCTTGTTAAGCGCAAAATATCAGGAAAACATCAGGAAAATGTAAGAAACATAATGCTATTTTCTAATACCCTTATTGTCTTCCATATGCATTCTTTTGACATGCCTTGGTCTAAGCACAAAAAGTTAATTTCTGTTTTTTAAGTCCATCCTAGTGCGAATAGCATATCACATGCTCCGCCATCACTTTCCATTCGCATTGCGTCGTGAAATAGGAAAAGACAGATTTAAAACAACATCCTGGTACGATCTCTGTGTTACTGCAATAACAAGAATTAATTTTTAAAAAGTAATATCTGTTCATGAAATTCAAAATAAACAATTTTAATCTATGCAGCGCTTCCACATGGTGTAGACAGTGAAGTTAGGAAGTTTCGTTCTCAATCCGGCTGTGAAAAACTCTGAAGAGTCTATTTTTTTATATTTCATAAGGGCAAAAATGTTGATGGAACCTCCGAAAAAACTAGTTAGGGGGGAAAGTTGGTAAATGTAAAACATAAGTGCACCATCTTCAAACTGTGCAATATTAAATAACCACACTGTGACTGTTATGTGTATTTAAAAGTATCTTTACAGTAAAACAAGAACATATGTCCATAATCAATTATCACTGTGTATGAAAATGAGTGTTACAATACCTAGATATCAAAATGCCCTATCAAGGAAATTGTTAGCAAAAGGTGCGGGAAAATATCCGGAAATTTTTAAAAGGAATTCTTTGGGCCATCCTGATTTGTTTAAGTCAGTCAAAAACATAAAAATGTATTAGCAGGTTTCCTCCAATATTCTACATTTAGTGTATTCGTTTCATTTCAGGTAATGATATTAAGAACCAATTAGTGGATTACATCCTCTAGATGAAATCAAAGTTTTTGGTTTAACTCCTAATGTTATCAAAGTCATTGCCTACCAACTGGCAGCTATAAATGGTATCAAACATACTTTCGGATAAGGTAAGGCTGGAAGAGACTAGCTTGATAATTTTCCAACCCGGCAAAGCAACAAGATATCACAAAGGAAACCTACATGTACATCAGCTGCCAGAGCGCTTGATTTTACAGAGAAGAAGGTGGGTATTTTGTTTGATAATCTTGATCTGGGATACGATAAACACCACTACTTTCCTGATCGGATTTGCAACGTGGACGAGACTGGACTTTATGTAGTACAATCAAAAGTCCCACGTGTTGTTGGACTGAAAGGGAGAAGAGAAGTTGCTTCGTTGACATCCGCAGAACGTGGTGCGTTGATAACATTGGTGTGCTGCATGAATGCAGCAGGAATGTTTGTGCCACCCAAAATAATTTTCCATAGAAAAAATCAAAACAAATTTCTTATGAAGGGAGCATTCTAAGAATCAATTGCTGTATATCTTCCATCTGGATGGATCCAAGCGCCACTATATAAACATTGGTTCGAACACTTTCAGAAGTTTTCCAAACCTTTGGCGGAATCTCGTGTTCTTCTGATATTAGATGGACACTAGAGCCATAGAAAAAATGTTGAAGTTATTGAGTTTGCACAAAGGAATAACGTGTATATTGTAACCCTGCCACCACATTCTATCCATAAGCTTCAGCCTCTGGATAGTACATTTATGGGACCACTGAAAGCACATTGAAGTGAAGAGGTTAGGGTACTACTGCGTGAAGAGCAGAAGACACTAAGTCCTTTTGACATTGCAGGATTGCTGGGCAAGGCATACTTGAATGTACAAAGAGCATATATAGCAGTAAATGGATTCAGAGTGACTGGAATATTTCCATTGATCAGAGGTATTTTTCTGCCAAATGTTTCCTTGCTGCAGCCCAGACAGCACCACGGCATACATCTGATGATATCGCAGTCCTATCCACATCTCCAGGTGACAGAACACCACAGAGTCGTACTCTTATCAGTCCTGTACCAAGCTCGTCACATACAGCAGCACAGCATGCATCTCAAGACATCTCAGACCTATCCACATCTCCACACAAAATAACACCACAGAGTCCTACCCTCATCAGTCCCGTGCCAAGCCCTTTACTGGCAGCACATAATTTGGCGAGACCTTGTGACATTTCCCCAGTCCAAACAGTTAAACCTAGAGGCACAAATTGGGGACCCAAATCAGGTATTTCTTCAGTGATATCTTCATCGTCCTACAAAGAATGCATAGTCAACAGAAGGTCACGTACAAAACAACCTTCAGTTGAACCGATGAAGAAAATAAGGCGGATACAAAACAGAACAAAAACGTCTCAGATCATAAGCGATTCATCCAGTGATGATTGTGTGTGTGTGTGTTGAATAAGACAGTGATGTATATATCACTCCACCAGGGCAGTACAAACCGGGGTCCGGCGATGCCCTGTGCATATTCTGTGACTCAGAATTTTCTGAAGGTTCTAGAGGAGAAGTGTGGATTCAGTGTTTCATATGCAAAATGTGGGCCCATACTGAATGTGCAGGCCCAGAGAGCGACATATATGTGTGTGACTATTGTAAACCCTAGTAATTGCCAAGTGTGATGATACCTTTTGTACGGACAGGCTAATATTTGTTCCTCATATATTTTGCTGCACTTTCAAAGCTCGGTTCTTCAAGAATCTTAACTGTCTCATATTACTACCCGATTTTCAGATTGTCAAATATTGCCTTCAGTTGTAAAAATTTAATTTTTGAAAGACTATAGTGTACATACTATTTTTGATTATACGATGTATTCCACATTACATGCTCTAAAGAATAACCCTTCGTTTGGTTTCCTGCGTGTTTTGTGAAAGCCCCTAGTTCCAAAAATGAAAATGGTATCCCATATTCCTACCTTCTGCTCTATTACTTTAGGTATAATATCCAACTTAAAAGAAACTTAAAGTTTTGCAAATGATGTGCATGTATTTTAGCTTTTAATAATTTGTAATGGTGTTTATACAAAATATCCATAAAAGTCCCTCTTAAAAATCCTCCCCTCCAAAAAAAAACCATCACTGTGCGTTTTACTAACAACGAGTAAAGCGGTATATTTATGCGTTGCTGGAAGGGTTAATGAAGTGCATTTTTTGGTGTTACAATCGAGTTACTATACAATTTATTTTATCCGTGCCTTGTTTTGTTTTTCTAACCCCCTACTCCTTGTCGCCACCACCATGGCTTGGGCGTAGGACGATGTATAACACCACGCCAAGGCTTTTCTGCACTTGTCCGCCCTGGAAGTGTCCGATAATTCGCCAACGCCTGACCGTATCCTTCACGCAGTTTTTTTATGTTACGTCAGTCGTGTTAACGCCATGCACTTGTTGGGGCTCCACGGTCGATCACATGACCTTCCTTCTTCTTCCCCTCCCCCATCTCTTTCGCGTTTGTTATTCTCCGCGTTGTTATCCTGATTCATCCTTGGCTGAAGCCGCTCGACCCTGTCCAGATGGCCTACGCTCGACTTTTAAGTCGTATATGCTGTTCGCGGTTAATTGAGCACTTTTAAAATCAACCTTTGAAAAATGTTATTTACCCTACCTGCATACATTTTAACTGTCGCATAACTGGCAGGCACCCACTAAAGTTGTTAAAGACGGACGGAAAGTATTTCCATTTCTTAACGTTGAATTTAAAGTGTTAGGTAAACATTAGTGAATTCTAAAATGTTTTACTTTGCTTTCTGTTTTTTTTTAATGCGGGTATTTAAGAATTAACAACTTTCTATGCTATTTAATTTTCTAATAACTTCACAGTTTCACTTGACCTGAGAATGAATTAAGCGAGCAGGCCCATGCCGATGTTAATATTATGTATTGTGGAAGAATACATAATGTGCATACAAGTAGATCTTAAGTAGGGCTTTCACAAGTACTCAGTTTACCGTGGACAGCTTATTTATAAACTGCCCACCGCACCGAATGAACTTGCAGTTTTGCAATGTTCAGAAAACAAACTGCACCTTGCTATGCGGGATACATTTACGAACGTTGTTAGTGTGATCGAGAGCGAGCGAACTCAGTAAGCCGTAGACGAACTAGTAAAATTGCCGGACCAAATGTTAACGATTTCAGTTTCTTCTTTGCAAGTAAACATTTATTTACATTCCTATAGGAATTTAAGCACTACAGATTTTGTTCACATCCACTTCGCAGTGTTGTTTCTGTTAGATTTATCGAGACTACAGTTTCAAATACTCGTACTAATGTGCAAAACAAGATATAAAAGTTTAATTTTAAATTTATTTCAGTGAGACAGAATAATTTAAATTGACTTAGAATAGTTTATATATATATATGGTGAGAGAAAGAGATAGAGAGTGAGCCATCTAACAAATTTGGCAGTTCTTCACGTAAAACAACACGACCCACTGTTGTTATTTGCTATAGTCCCCGAAAATTAAGTCACATGACAGTCAAAATGTGTTCTAAGAGTGAATCCGTCTGCAAACGATAGGCAGAGGAGCATACAATTTTAACAACACGGGTGTTCGTCTACGAAAATAACCACTGAGTAATTATTGGTGTACGAACGTTGGAGTGTGTTTTCAAGCATAGACCCGTTGACTCGTCCGAGCTTTCTCCCGTCTTCTGCCTCGCTCTCCGGCCCCGCTTTTCCATCAGCACGGCGACAAATTGCACTGCGTGCAGTCCCGATATGATCTCTCCCCCTTCTCCCGCTCTTTCTCTTCATAATGTTCCATGGCCTCGCCTTGGTTACAGCCGCGAGCAGCGGGTACAGCGCGCATCGGACATGTCGACGTTCCTTCGGCGACAGCCCAGTCCACGCTCAAATCAGCCTCTGAAAAATATAACCCTTGCTCGTAATTACAATCAGTCCACCGTAACCGAGCGAGGTTGCACTGTGGTAAACATTTGTATTTTCATTCGGGTGTACATGGGTTCGATTTTACTTCCTGGCATTCTGATTTCAACTTTCCGTGGTTTCCCGAAATCACTCTGGTTAATTCTGGGATGGTTCCCTACAACAGACCATGGTCATGAGCAATTCATTTCCGTTTCGTGATTCTCTGAGCAACCTACTCCATCTCTAATGACCTTGCTGTTGACGAAAAATTTGGGCTGAATTTCTCCTACTTTCCTCAGCGAGTAATTTAAGTAGCTTTACGCCTTTACATCTTAATACAATTTTGTTTTTAAAGCTTTTCAGATCCAATTTTCTTTCTGGCTTCGGCAGGTAAAGCGTGTTTCTTTTAAACGGAACCGTCATAGTTGTGACTCTTCCTATTAATGACGGACGTGTTGTGATGACCGCGTGAAAATTCGAGCCAGGATCGTGTTATCATAACTCTTCCCTCATAAGCAAGGCGTCGTACCTAAGAGAGCTCCGAGGTGGAAAGTTTGCAGAGGTCGGTACTTAGTAGAACGTGTTTTTTCTGCTATACTTAGGTTTATTATAATCATGTTGAGAACCTCAATGGTTTTAGTTTGGCATCAAAAATTTTTCGCCACTAGATAGGCGCTAGTGTTACACGTGTACCGGATTTTTTTTCTATTTTCTACGTTAAAATACAAAATAATTACAATAATCATAAATCAAATATAAAATAACTTTGCAACTAAGTAAAATCTTTCTTTTTTATTATTTGAGTAGCTTAAAATTTTAAGTAAAAGTGACCTCTTAGGAACACTGCGCACCTAGCGGCGGAAATTTTCCCTATACCAAGCTCTTACATAAGAAAACTCGTTTTGTTCCTAACCTGAGTAAAATTAACCTTAGCTATACCCATTAGGGATGGGACAAACAGTTACTTCCATGTAACGCGTCCCATCGTTCCAGTTCCAAGTAAGTAACGCGTTACAGTAACATTTTATTTTTGTAACATATAAGTGTGAAACATTTCTCGCCTCTCCCAACGTTCCGAGAAATAACGATTACGTTGTTTAATGTTCCAAAGCTTGCAGTTCTAAGAAATAATGTTAGCTCGTACGCACAGTTGCAAACCAAGACGTTCCAAAATACAACTTTTTCGCATACGCACTGTTGCAAACCAAGAAGTTCCAAAAAAATGACTTACGCATACGCACAGTTGCAAGCCCAGATGTTCGAAAAAATAACTTTCACGCATGTGTAGTGTTTAATTGTGTGGTGTGATGCGTAAAGTTACAAGCCAAACGTTCCAAAAAAAAAACTTTTACGCATGCGCAGTAGTAAAACATTGGTTTAAATAAAAGTGAGGCAATCCAAGACGTCCCAAAAATAATAGTATAAACAATGGAACGTGTTACTCGCGTAACACGTTACCAAATTGTAACAGTTTATTTTAACCATTACGTTAAATAACACCTGTCTCTAATACTCATGGAGCTCCGACAGACAAGATGGTTGACACCCGAGTGACAATATTCGGTATGTGTTTGTTTATGAAAAATGTATAGGTTCTGTAAAACGTATTTTTGTACTAAACGAAAGTTTATTTAAGTGCATGGTACTGTAAACATTAAAAAATATTTCACACGGTCATAATAAAACAATAAAAGCGAATTTAAAAACACTCCGTAACTCTGGCAATATACATATACATATATAACCTGTTACAAAACGCTGTGCATGCACGAAGGCGTGTAGGTGTATGCATTATGTGTGTCTGTGTGTGTAGTGAGATAACGTACAGTTGTGCGCTGTTATTGTTAAGTTTCAGAGATCAAATCCCTGTCGCCTAGCGAAATTATTTTAATTGTTCTATGCGATATATTATTTTTATGGTTTATAACTTACATTTTTGTCGGAAAAAGTGAATTTATAGACTCGGTTTGCTTACAAGCAATAAAACGCAAGTAACTGCCAAGTACAGTTGACTGAATGTGGTTGTATGATAATCAAATCGATTGGTTTTTGAAGAAGACAATTTAAGTTGTGTGGCATAAATAATTTTAACAGACTCCGATAAAAGACTTATTTTTAATTTTTGGAATTTTCTGTTAATTATAGTCATACATTCGTAAACACTGCTTTCAAATACTTACTGATATTTATACAATCACAAATTTTCAACTTCTTATACTGCATACAAAATTCGCATATTTAGTTATAAAACAAAACCCAATAATTATATTTTCATGGAAAACGAATTCTCTTAGTACAGAATTCACTATTTTAACACGCCTCCTTGATTTCGTACCTTTATCAAATCATTTAATTCTGTAATGCCCACAAGATATCTAAACTTGTGAAATTTGATTTTGTTCAGTGACATAGTTAAAATATCAGCTAACTGATCATCAATGGAAATCTTTTCCACATTTACAAGACCTCTTCTTTCACAATAATTTATAAAATAATAACTAATATCAATTCGCTTGGAATTCTTACATAACGTACCTATTTTACCTTTTCCTTCAACTTTTAATTCACAGCTTATTTTATCTGCCTTTACCTTATTAATAACAACTGTATATACGAGATCTGTATTTTTTCTTACACGACTTACCAAACACTACCATTGTATTCATTGGTCTTCAATAGGAAACAATTACAGTAGAACTCCAATTATCCGAACTCCAACTATTCGAATCGCTTATTATCCGAATTCGCAAAATAATGATTCTGTCTACGCGCGTTATTGTCCTTCCCTCCGCGAAGCTAGTGTAGGCGCCGAACATTATTGGAATGATGAGTCACTTTCTCATAGTGCAGTTCTGTTATTGGCTGTCGTCCGTCACACCTGTCACTGTTCGTTTTGATTAGTCAGTCAGCGTGACCGTGTTTTGTTCGCGACGGCGTCGGTGCGTTGTTTTGTTCGTGACGGCGTCGGTGCGTTGTTTTGTTCGTGACGGCGTCGGTGCGTTGTTTTGTTCGTGACGGCGTCGGTGCGTTGTTTTGTTCGTGACGGCGTCGGTGCGTTGTTTTGTTCGTGACGGCGTCGGTGCGTTGTTTTGTTCGTGACGGCGTCGGTGCGTTGTTTTGTTCGTGACGGCGTCGGTGCGTTGTTTTGTTCGTGACGGCGTCGGTGCGTTGTTTTGTTGGTGAGTGCGTTTCCTCGTTCACCGCGGCTTCTAAAAGAAAACGTGTTGTGTTATCGTTAGCGAATATACTAAAAATTACAGGGCAATCAGATAAAGGAGTTACGGGTAAACAGTTGGCTGAGATGTACGGTGTTGGACAATCTACGATTTCAGACATTAAAAGGAGCAAACCTACACTTTTAAACTTCTTGTCAGTGCTTGAAAACGAAGACGAAAGTTCTTCAAGAAAATAAATGAATGCAGCAACAAACAAAGGTTTAGAAGATGCCGTTTTCAAGTAGTTTTTGCAGCAACGTTCTATGGGAAACCCAATTTCGGGTCCGATTCTTTGTGAAAAAGTTAAGATCTTAGCTCAGAAGCTTGGTTGTTCATCCTTTAAAGCAAGTAACGGCTGGCTAAGAAATTTTAGGTCCAGGCACGGTGTCCATGAATTAGATTTAAGTGGCGAGAAGATATTAGCAGACTCCAAGGCTGCAGAAGATTTTATTGAAAAATTTAAAGTTGTAGCAGACTCCTACGATACTGAGTTTTTGTACAACGCCGATTAAACCGGTCTTGTTTGGAAAGCTCTGCCTAAAACCACTTTAGTATCTAAAAGGGAGTGTAGTGATCCAGGACATAAAGTTACTAAAGACCGTGTTACGGCGCTTAACTGTGCGAATTTTACGGGAAGCCATAAAATATCCCTTATGTTGATAGGGAAGTCAAACAGCCCAAGAGCATTTAAAAATGTGAAAACTTTTCCCCTCTTTTATAAAAACCAACCCAAGGCTTGGATGACTGCAGCATTGTTTACCGAGGTGTACGACGAAATTTTCATCCCTGAAGTGAAAAAGCACCAAAAATGTCTTGGAAAAGAAGGCAGTAAAGTGCTTTTAATTGTTGATAATGCACCAACTAATTCCACCGAAGAATTGTTGGAAAAAGGGAATGACCTGTTTAAAACAATCTTTTTACCGCCAAACGTCACAAGCTTATTACAACCAATGAACCAGACTGTTATCGAAACCATGAAACACCATTACAGAAGGCAACTTTTAAGGAAACTTTTGGTAGAGGGCGAAGACGAAGAAGGTGTGTTGGCTAACCACAAAAAAATTAATTCGAAAGATTGCGCTTACATGGTGGCGGAAGCTTGGAGCTTGGTTAAGGTAGTCATATTAAGACGTGCGTGGAACAAGTTGAAAGGCATATCAACTGAAGAAGACAGGGAACAGGAGAAAAAGGAAAAATAAGCTCAAGAAAAGGAAAGGAAAGAGACAGGAGAAGATGAGGATTACGTGTCACTTGAGGAATTCAGAAACATTCTTTTGAATATTTCTGGATGTTCAGCAGTTAGTGCTGAAGGTATAGGAGAGTGGATGGTGTGTGATTCGTCAGACCTTGGGTTTCAAATTCTAAATGATGATGAACTTATTGAAAGTGGGAGAGAAGAAAGTGTCGAGGAAGAAGATGACATTAATGTCGAAGTTGAAGCAGACACGAGACCATCAGCTAGGGAAGCATTTGCTGGCCTTGAAACTGCGTTGAAGTGGATGGAGCGTCAGCCCGAGTGTGACCACATGCAAATTCTCACTGTCAAGCGGATGCGCGACTTGGCTGCCCGAAAACGGATGAAGACAGTCAAACCGTGTACTTTGACCGAGATGTTCAGCAAGCAATGACTTTCATTTACAGTACGGTACGTACTACATACTGTACTAATGTACAGCACTTGTAAGTACGCTTAACATGTAAAAGTGTTGCCTTTTCATTTAATTAATTAAAAGCTCTTTTTCTTTAAAAAAAAGTTTTTTTCTCCCATTTTTAACATACATACAGTAATTAATTAAAATATACCCTTTTTTTTGGGAAAAATCCAATTATCCGAATTTTTGGTTATCCGAATGGTGTCCGGTCCCAATTTATTCGGATAATTGGAGTTCTACTGTATCTCTAAATTGCTGACTATTGTTTATCTTTCCTATTTCTCCACTTTTATCCAACTTTACTTCATTAACGATCTCCCAGGTTTTGTTTTCCATTAAATTGTTAATCTCTTCAGTCATTGCTTTTTGCAATTTTTAATACTCTGAACTGTTTAAAGCTGCTTCGTGACTAATAAGTATTAACGCATCACAGAAGTTCATATATACGACGACGTGGTCATCAAATCTCCTTGCCAATCTTCTTTCCCTCGGTGGAATATCAATTCTACTCTACTCCTTAATCTCAGCATTCTTATCTTCCTCAGTCTTTTCTTCATTAGCTTTTTCTTTTGTCTCACTACTTCTTATTTTGTTACTCTCCTTTCCAGCATTAGTGAACATTATGCATTTTGCTGTTTTTTACAACAAACTTCACATGACGACTGGCAATGACTTTATTGTCTACCAATATTTTGTAACCAATATATGTGTATCCAACGAGTATACCCTTAACAGCTTTTGGACGTATCTTGGATTTTCTACTCTCTTCAGGAATTATCACAAAAACTGTACTTCCATATATTCTGAGATTTGAAGCAGTTGGTTTCCTGTTGAAAAATATTTCATATGGTGTTTTTCTGATTCTTGTATTTGTCAATAATCTTTCCCCTAAGAAAACAGCAATATATATGCATTCAGGCCAGTCCTACTTGTTAAAATTTTCTTCAGACATTAAACATCTGGTGCGATCCATGGTAATTCTGATGTATCTTTCGGCAACACCATTTAATTCTTGAGTGTATGCTGGAATTGGTTTTTAATATAATTATATCTTCTTCTTTGATGAATCTGTGAAGATCTTTGTTGATATGTTCCCTTCTACTATCACAACGAATTTCTTTGATCTTTTTGCCAGTCTGATTTCGTACTAATTTTTTATAGTTTGCAAACCAGGCAAAAACTTTACTTTTGGTTTTGATACAATACGCCATAGCAATTCTACTATAGTTGTCAATAAATGTTACGAAAAATCTTTCACCTTTATATCCAATAGTATTAATTGGACCATGGACATCTGTGTACATAATTTCCAATACATGATTTACCCTATGTCTGTTA
This sequence comes from Clitarchus hookeri, assembly GCA_002778355.1. Classification (NCBI taxonomy): domain Eukaryota; kingdom Metazoa; phylum Arthropoda; class Insecta; order Phasmatodea; family Phasmatidae; genus Clitarchus; species Clitarchus hookeri. Next base: position 170,469 of record NQII01001402.1, read on the forward strand.
TTTTCAAAAGGCAAGTTATGTATTTTCTTTGCTGAGAAAAGTTTGCATTACATATAAATATTTGCAATATTGGTAGATAAACCATTAAGTGCCAGATTTTCACACATTCTTTTAGATTATTGAAATTAGTATGACCAATAATTCTGTCATTTTACATTACATTCTGGCATTTACATTAGTTATGTATCCTACTTTACCTGCCAGTTCAAACAATTTCTATTTCTTGAAGGCAACAGCAATCAAATCATTTATTGAGTCATAAATTTCAGCGTTATCATAATTAAATGTTATCACATTTCTGAATTTTGTCACATATTTAGCACATAATAAACATAATTTATTATAGTTTTTATGAGTTTTCCTTCAAAATTGGAAAACATTACAATATTACCAATTTTATCAGCTTTTAGAGAGAAGTCATCACCTACCTTACTTCAACAGGACATTCAAATGTTTTGTATTTGCAGAAATAATTATCATCGTTTATGATATGATCTGAACATCCACTATCCAACGGCCAAGTGACACTTTCACTGCTTACTTCAGTGTTTGATGAATTAATTCTTGATGTCTTAACGTTTACGATGAAGGACTTAACACGTGACTGGTTATCTACAGTTGAATTAACTGCCATTATATTGTTTCTGTTTCTCAAATATTTCCTCTCCATGCCATAATTTTTCTTTGATTATAATTGCGTTTCTTCCAGTTTGTGTTCGGACAATTTCTTTGAATATTAATTGCCTGATTGCATCTATAACATACAATATTTTTATTACCCTAAATAAATCGGTTCTGTTTGGATCTTTGTTATATTTTTACATCTCTTGATTTGTGTGAATTGAAAGTTTGTAAATTATTTTCATTGCTAATTGATTAATTTTTCTATGTTTCAATAACAATTTTGACTTGACATATTCAACTGACATTTCCTTTTCTGGTAATACACCAATAATATTTACAATGCGTGAGAAAGAAAGTAACATATAGTTTCATTTCTCTTCCTTGTTTACCACTTCGCCTGCATTTTTCAACTGATGGCATAGTTTTTCGAATGTATTTAAAAAATCTACAGGGTTATCAGTTTCCTTCATTTCTAGCTCTATAAAGTTTCTTTTGCACAATAACTTATTTGCACTACTTTTCGGCAGATGTGTTTCATCAAACCTTTAAATCATATTTTTACAGTGATTTCTAATATTATTAGTTCTAGTTGAGGGTTGTTAACACTTTAACTGTGTAATTTTTAACTTTAATTTCCATTTTATATCAATCTTTTTGAGACATAATTTGAGGCTTAACATCATGTTGTATGACATAGTAGCATTTTTTCATTTCCAAAAACCATTTCATTCTGGATCTTTATTTATCGTAGTTTGTTCCATCAAATGTTTGGAGAATAAAGTGATTTCTATTTTCTGCCATGTAATTTAGTTTATCTTGTTTCTTTCTTCACACTTAATAACCACGGATCTCTGCTGCCATTTTGGAATTTTCTGTTAATTACAGTCATAAATTCGTAAAAACTGCTTTCAAATACTTTCTTATATTTATCAAATCACAGTTTTTGAAATTCTTTTACTACATACAAGACTAACATATTCAGATACACAACAAAACAAAATAATAATATTTTCATAGAGAACGAATTCTCTTAGTACAAAAACCACTATTTTAACATTAATGTAGTGATATTTTGGTCTCCTTTTGGCATTTAACAGTAAAAGTTTGTATAATTATGGAAAGCACAATACTGATTATTACGCTCATTAGATAAAAATATTTTAGTAACTTGCTAATGTTTTAATGAGGGGTGTAAACGTCCGTAATACAGAATATGAGAATAACCTGTTTTTCTTACGTAAGTAGTGCCTTTAACCATATCATTTTACATAAATTAATAGTTGGCCTACTCGTACTCAGAAAATTATGTAGATACAATCTTCGGCGGAAAACAATCTTCGGAATTTTTGGATTCGCCACAAAGGACCTATAGATAAGATTTGACTGAAATTGTACCCCAGCCACCTGCGGACTGTCTGTCATTACAATTTTCTGTTAGAACTTTAGGTAACGTGTGGGAATGAATTGATGCATTTTTCTTCTCGTCAGTAATTACCGTGGGTATAACAAAAAGTAGCAGAAATTAGGAATCATGTAGGGCCGGCCTAAGTGACATTTGAAATTCTAGACATTCTGTAAGAAATACTAAAGTAATAGAAAGCGAGTTTCAAAAAGAAAACAGCACATAAACAACACGTGTTTCTCCAAGGGGTAGTTTATTTTCGAGGATCATCATAATCTAAAACCGCATTACAATTGACTAGAACTACATAGCTGTGTGTGATGCTGGTATCACTGTTGGTTATCTTTTATATTTTTACAGGGGCGTTGACAGCTTAAACATTTTAATTTTGGGTAGACATCCCTTCATATTCTAAAACCACATAACAATTGAATAGAGCTGCAGAACTAAACTTCTTGACGTTACCGGCCTTAACGCCCTTAACTCTTTCTCTTTTTATTCGGTTATCTACTTTCGTAACATCTGACTACAGATGAAAGTTCCAGTCGTGAGCTCAAACTGCTGCAATTTCGTGAACCCTGGTAAAATAATTTCTGCTTCTGTATGAGATATGCAGCCAGTATCATTTTAAAAATAACGCTCCGTAAGATTTTTAGTTTTCAAAGACATTATACTGCAAAAGCAAACATATTACCCCACCATTTTTATTTTTTTTATGATATAGTTTTCACGCCATTTTTAGATAGGTGACACGCTGAATGCAGTTTCTTTGGTTAAAAACTGTATATGCCAATTTGTTTCTATTTATTTCCCGCTTCTGTTTTTCATATATTACAATTATCTTAAATATAGGAAACAAACATATTATTTTGCTACAATAAATTATTTTTATAACCTTCCTATCTTCTCCAATCCTCACAACACACCCGAGAACAAGCTGAAGTTAGATTATGTAACATAAAATGAAGTCCACTTTTTCAAAATAAAATTCACAAATGTAGATGTATTAAACCTTCAACAAATTTAATAAATCTTATATGTACGTTTGTGTAATGAAGACCATAGCGTTTCACAAAAGAGTGCCACATACGGATAATGAATGTTAGTGTACACATTTCTTTTAAAAAACGCTTTTATTTATAAAAATGTTACAAACAAGAAGTTACTAGTATAGCTAATTAGCCTACTCTCCTCTATATATGTATGCGATTGAATTTAAAGAAGCAGGCCCTAATCAAAAGACTGAAATAAAAGGAACCTGCGCGTTAAAATAATACATTTATAATGCCATAATTCTGAAAATAAGTTCACTGGGTATAATTTCACTATTTCAGGCTTAGAGTTCGTCATCATTTCGGGAATTCACACTTCTTGCATTTTTCTCACGGCACATAGGCCGACCCATTAACGATAACGTGGCGCTGATTTTGCGAGTAGATGTCCGCAATATATGAGCCTTCAAACAAGTATCTGAAGGGAGGGGGAGGTGCTAACAAAAGCAGTGTGGTGCAAGTCGTGTTTACAGAGGGAGAACCACCCCACCCCCTCTCCCAGAATCGCTGAAAGGGGCGAAATCATGTACAAGCAGTTAAAAGTGGGAGAAAATGGAAGGGAGACTAATATAGGAAAAAAATGGTAGGTATTTGGAAGTTGTTTCTTTTTATTCAAAATATAAACGACGTTGTTGTTGAAGTTGTGTGTATGGAATAATGTTGTGTGTGTTATAGTTAAAATTATGTTTTTTTTTTTTTTTTTTGCTAGGCCCTGAGAGGGGATGTAGTTGGGTTTAACGTCTCGTCGACAGCGAGGTCATTAGAGACGGTGCAAGTCGCACAGGGAAGAGGGATTGGGGAAGGAATCGGCCAAGGTCTTTGTCAAGGACCTATCACAGCATTCGCCTGGGGTGATTTCGGGAAACCATGGAAAACCGAAATCAGGAAGGATGGACCGGGAATCGAATCGAACCTGTGTCCTCTCGAATGCGAGTCCACTGGCCACCTCGCTCAGTGTGAGGAGGGTGGGAATGTTATATTTCCAATCTCCAAACTGGTCCTACAGTGCACGGGCCTGAGCGCTAGGGCCAGTGGATACAGCGAGCCGCTGCCACGACGTCGCGCCTATTGTCTGGGAGCATCTCGGACGGCGAGCTCCTTGTGTGACGTCAGGGCCGGAGTCACCCATGGCAACGGCCCCCGGTGTATCTGTTGTCGGGATATATTACCCTCCACAGTGGCCGAGGCGCGAAGGCAGGGGAAGGCGGCGGGTGTACAGCCTCTGCAGACGCACACTGTCCCGTCCATACACTCGACTTGAGTTTGGCCAATCTTCGTCCTCGCGCGTATAATCCAAGCACTGGTCTATCTCGCACATACACGACTGTCGAAGCTGCATGGTCGACAGTGGTGAACGTGTTTGTTTATACAGTATATTAACTTTCAAAAGACAAGAGTAAGTCAGTGAAGAGATTTGGGTGGCTCTTAGCATCAAGGTCTTGAGAGCCGATGATGATGAAGCGAGGTGAGTATGGAGCAGTGCCGGAATGAAAGGGCGGGGGAAACTGGAGATCCCCGAGAAACCCCGCCGATCAGCGATATCGTCCGGAACGATTCCCACATCAAAATACAAGACCTTCTATATGAATAATATAGGCTTATGTTTACCTATTTGAATTTAATCTAAGTGCATTAAAATTTTACAGGAATTATAAAAACATTTCAAAGCACTTGTGTTCTAGCCTTAAATCTTATCCACGTCGTTTATGATAGACGTATTGGCAGAAAAGCGGTACAATGATGGGACACATAGAGTGGCTACTGTGCATCTCGGGAGCGCACTCTTAACACATTTTTCCTCCGATGAATTCAGTGTTGCCAACTCATTGGATTTCCCACCAAATGTAGCAGATTTTAAGGACTACTAGTGACCAAATTGATATTTAGAGGCTGATGGTTGTGTAGTGGATTTTTTTCAATAGTCGGTAGAATGCGATAGAGAGTTTTCTAGGAGGAAATAAAAATATATCACTATCTGGAGTGTCGGAATATTTATTTAAAATATGTATATGGTGAAGTGTTAAATACTTCTACCATAGTAATATAATCGCTGAATTGGTGGCACTGCATGTTTTACGTTGTCGTTGTTATTTAGGTTCCGTGTTGTTTCGGTCCCAAATAAAATTACCGTTTTAAAAAATTATACAAATTCAACTAAAGGAAAGAAAAACTAGTGTTTAAACTACATGTTAAACATAGTTTTTATGTTTAATTGACCATTTTGGGTACGGTACTGTCTTTATTGGAATAATTATGTATACTTTCATAATGTAGTAGATTTTGGCGGATTTTTACTTGTGGTGTAGTGGAATGAATTCTCTAAGTGTTGGCAATACTGCCCACCATGCGGTTTCTGTTACTCTTTGCTATAGCGAATCTGCCGGATATCCTCTCGCCGTAGTGTATGATTTGTATGGGGTTGTTATTACGGTGAATTATTTTTATGAATTGAGTTGTGATACGTATCTAACGCCTGAAGTTAGGCGTAACCTAGGCCAACTAGTTAAGTTACTTACGTAAAACCACGATGTATAATGTTTTGAATCGTTGTTAAACAAGTTGAATATATAGGTCATAAATAATTGCTTAATTTCTGTTGCCAGCAATATCCGTTAACTTGTCAAAATATACAATTTGGTCGCTGGAGTGAAATGTCTTTGGGACTTCATCAAAACTTCTTGCGATAAAAAAAAGCGCGTCTTCGCGGCTGCTTCTGTATAACGTGCATGTTTAATTCCGTCGCTTTCGTATGTAGTGAATATCAGAACTAAAGTGCTGGTATTGCCAACCTTGACGGACACCTTACCTTATACGTGCTGTTTATTCCGACTTGATTCATTACAAAAAAAAAGTAATTTTAAAATAACTGTGAAACAGTGGAACACTTAACTAGTCTCCTCTACTGAAAAATAAGATGGTAGGTATTACTTTTCGGGAAACTGTGTCGGCATTCTCAGGGGTTTGACGCGTACATTAATAGAACTTGTTCAGATGATTTAATGAGTCTGACTATTACAGAAATAGTGAGTTAAGATCCTCTCATAGAGAGGAAATATAAATTTAATAGGATGTAATCACCGGTTCGTCACAAAAAAAATATAATTTTGGCCTGTATGTGTGTGTACGTACATACGTACGTGTATAAATTCGTAGAAAAATGTAGAAGTTGTTATGGGATACAAATAAACACCATAACAAACATTTTATATACTGAACACATGTTGGTGCTATGGGAATTTAAAGAGAAATGTTGGAGTTGCTACAAACACCACTGGCTGTAAGTGTGAATACGTTTATTTACAAGACTACTACATGCTTAATGACGCAGAACCACTAACCGTTGTAAATTTTCCAAGATTCCATGAATTTCACGAAAAGTTTCAATGGTCGTTAGAATCCTTAACCCGTTGGGTCATGCACTAATTTGTGAGCCGACGTGTTGCAATCGTGTAATATTTTGATGCGCACTGTACTCCTGTCTAGTGTACTTTTTGCAACCAGTGAGCAACATGCTGCGTGCTCAAAGACGTTACCGTCAGCCATTCGCAGACGAGCGGTGTCGTAATGTTTACAAATCAGGTTGCCCGTCGCGAAGACTCTCTAGCCATTGGGTACAGAATTCTCTCTGTGTACATTGCTGGTCATAAATACCATTCATGTGCAACATGTTCACTATCGTGGACACGGTGACTGCACGTGTTAGACGACGCACATAGTGGGGCGAACGGCCTTCATTCCTTGTAAAAACCTCCGAAATCGTAGGGCGCTGAACTGGGTTCAAATAAAAATATATGTATTGTTTAGCACCCCTACAAACATGAAAATGAGGTAAGTAGTCTTATTCCAACGTCGAATTTCTCGCGTGAAGGTGTCTCCTTTCATGCCTGAAGAAGGTATAACCTAAACTTTTAATCAGTGTGAAACATGAAGGTGTCAGTCAGTTTAGGACCAAGGTATTAATAATAATTGTACATTACAAGGTAGGAAAATTGTGGTTTATATTTCAGAATTTTCTAGTTCCATCTTTATCAACTACTCGCTGATTATTTTTAACTTTGTTTGCTTTTTTATACGCACTGAACATGAACGTAATTATTTTGACTCGAACGTATTCAAATCGCAATTTTTGTTCTGAATGTAAGGGTCCATATCTTGCGAACGTAATGCAAAAAAAAAATATTGCTCGAACTTTCTCATTTTAAAGATATTACATTGCACTCTTAGTTTTTGTTTAGTGTTACAAGGCTAATTGCCGAATAAAATGTCAGCTTATCGAAAAAAAAAAATTTAATGGCTCCATACGCCATGCTTGTCCATACGTTTATGATTCGTGGGGTGGATATCGTTTCAAACGTTCTCCTTCATAACCGCCAACTCAGTGAGGAGACCCACGAAATGAGATACAAGAATGAATGCCGTATCGAAATAATTTTTTCCAGCTAATCTTCTTGTACTCACACTAACAAGGACATTCTCAACAATTTAATAATTTCATCGTACCTGGCGATTTCTCCTGTTAGAATTTTACCAGAGAGAAAAAAAAAACGTTTCCTATACTTGCTGAGAACTCATTGCGTTAGGATTTAAGACAACTGCGAACAGAGCTACACCGATGAAGATAACGGTGACTACGACAAAGTGAACTTATGCCGTGGGCTACCATGTGACACACACGTAATCACCAAATAATTGGCTATGAAAAAAATGGCAAGTATAACAAGTGTTAGCATATATTTAACTTTTTTTAATGCATAATCTGTTATCTGGTGACTACACATACTTCCAGCAGTAGCCCACTGCATTAGTTTACGTAGTAATTTTTTTCAATCGTACAACTTAATTAGTATTTGTAGTTATGACTACAGCAAAACAGAAAAAATTTGGATTTGACATCAAATTATTCAAATACCAGAAACATTCCAGTACATTAAAATGCGTACATGTTTAATAATTGTTGCTACAATTATAAAATAATTAATTTATTTGGTATCCAACACGCTTAAGAAGAAAACGGGTGAAGTTTTCACGTTACAAATAAATGTTTGATTTTGTGTTTTTTCTGTTAGTTTTTATAATTAATTAATTGTAGTTTATTTTATTTGGCACTATATTTTAATTAGCATTATTGTTATGTTCCTTTTTTTCAAAATAGAGAAGTAATTCGTATTAGTTTCTTTACTATTATTGCCATAATAACATCGAGAATTGAATTGTTGATATATCTAGCAAAGTCATTCTATTTTATCCCTTTTGAAATAAAATTCTCATTGAAGAACGACAAATTACTTTAAAAGGTTTTGGTCAGTAATACAGGTCGTTTTCCCCGCTGATCGACTTCTTTCAGAGTCAGTTGGAACATCAAGGATGCTTTTATCCGTGAGCCTCCAGAGGCTGGGTGAGTTCGGTGGACAGACAATGGGTCAACTTCACCTAATTCATTGTTCTTCAAGTGCCGCACTTAATATTTCACATCACTGCTGGAGTCAGCTAGCGCACAGTCATGTTGAAACTACGTTCATCTGCGAACAGTGGAGAGAAAATCTCTAGTACTTCTGACATATTACAAGTGACAAATTGACCCGTTAAGTCGGGGAGGCATCAGTCAAAACGTTATAGCCACACCTGCCTTAACATAATTAGTATCGATGATCATGCAGTTTAATTGTATACTGAAAGCTAAATCATGAGAAATATTTAATTTTCGGATTATTATGATCTTGTGTAAGGCATTTTATGTAATTTCAAGTGCACAATTTAAAACATTCATTGAAGTATTTATTTTATCTAATTCTGTTGACACAACCCAAAAATATTGAATACCTTGAATGATATTGGTTTGGTGAACCTTTTGCAAACAAACCGTTATATACACACTATGTCATTTTTATGATGGTTTTCGTTCTAATTTTAACAACACCGTATTTTCATTATTGCATATACTAAAAGACTGAGCATGTTAAGTATAACAGTACGTGCTTATGCTTTTGTGTTACGTGGTGAAAGGTAGATCGATTTATTTACACTTCCCCATTTTGGTACAGTATTTTAAGTATTAAAAAGCTTCGGACTTTTATCCGTTTTGTAAACATTTTAAATTTTTTATCTTGTTAAAGCATCCGGGAACATTTCAAATTTTCTCTTCTTTTTATGTTTACCGAGAAGAGCAAACATCTAACTTGTTCACATTTTTATTGCCAGTTTTATGTAAAAATATTTCATTTTAAATATGGTAAGCTTAAATTATTAACAATTTTTTTTATATTTCTATGGATTGCAAAACGCAGCCTGTCATTTTCCTGCGATAGCTGGTCATAATAAGGTATTGTAAGAAAGTAAATAAATATTGTTTCTTCGCTTTTTTTAGTATAAAAATACTCCAATCTCTACTGTTTGCATAATCTCAGAGGTGCTGTATTTTACATCCAATGATATTTTTATGAACAATATTATGGTTATTAAACGTGTATTTTCACTTCAAAATAAGACTTAGCCCAACATTTTGTGTTAATCAGGCAATAAATTGCATGCAATTATTAAAAGTAAAAAGCAAAAAAAAAAAAATCTTTCGTGAGGTCTGTATCTTATATCTCATATTTTCCTACTATTTTAAAATATTTTTAATTCTTATATCGAGAACAAGTTTCCAATGATTCATAACGTTGTAAATAATTAAAAAATAGCTTTCGCATCCTGATTTTTGTTTCGTGATCAATTGGTATATTCCATAATACACCTTCCATTACTTATCTTTCTTTAAAAATATGGATTGTTCTGTTAGAGCAATCTTTAACAGTTATATCTTCCAAATATTTAGAGAAGTAAATTAACTTATGCACTTTTCGATGAGTTACGAAATCTTCATTTATGTCTCCCGCTAAATATTTATTTCCATGCAAATGGTTAAACTCAACTCCTGAAATCTTATACAACTTTCTAACTATAAAACACATGGCATCCTCACCCTTAGCAAAAATAACCTGATCGTTGGCATAGTGTTATGTGAAGGAAGGGCTTACATTTCGCGAAAGAACCACTCATATTTCGACACCTGCGTCTTAAAGCTGAGTTGAAATATCTCTTGTACCATGTCGTGGGTATTGTACCACCTTGCTTCAAACCCTTTGTAACAACAAAATCTTAAGATATTTTTATCCCTACTTTGATATTTCTTGTGGCATCTTTATAAAGTGTTGTAACAGCTTGAATGTGCACTACATATGATAACATTTTTTTCCGACATTGCAGGCCACAATTTAACAAAAGGGGATCCATTCGTAGGCTTTCGTATGATCCATTAAAATAATGTAATATTATAATTTCCTACGTATTTTTATAATTCTTTTTGATACAAAACAAGTTTTAAACACATGAACTCACAGCTCAAAACTCATCTTATTCTTCAACAGCCTCTATCTGACATTTAATTCTCATTGATATGATTTTTTCATAGAACCTTGAAACAGAGTTAATTAAACTCAATCCTCTTTAGCTGGAACATTGTTGTTATGTTATCCTCTAATTGGGGGCGAATATACACTATGTGATAATCACCGGGCATTATCTGGTACATGGCGTCAGTATGATTAAGTCCGTATTTCGCTACTGTCATACCCATAGAACTTAGACAATACCTTTCCACCAGTTTGCAGTAAGGGTTTGCAGGAATTTGGTACCATTCTTTGATCAGTTTGATGAACAGTTGGGGTATTTGCTGTTCTTAAAGGTATAGGCCCCTAAACAAAAAAATGCAAAAACTTATTAGTATCGATAAGTATGCAGCAACCATTTATTAAAGTTTTCGTTCGCTTAATTTGGAATAACCCTCTAACCATAGTAACTGCGCGTATGAAACACGTTTTGAAGTTATAGATATGCCTGACTGTAGAGAGCGCAGAGATTGGAAAACCCAGCTACAAAATGGTCTGCTGCTCATATCACTGAATGTACTTCATGCTACAAGGGTAACCCTCAGATTGCAGTTCGTCTGTCATTCCGTCTGACGACGGATAGATGCTCTCCAAACGAGAGCATGGCCCTGCACACTGAGAGTATGTGCAACAGCTCGTGTGCGTGTAGTTAAGTTGCTTTCATATCGCCGTGGGATTTATTCTGCCATGCTAGCAGCACGCGTCGTTCTCCCCGATGCACGTTTGCACGGAAGTTTTCTAGCTTCTCGCAGATTCCACTGTGCAATCGTAAAAGTGTCTCGTGGTTCAACACTCGTCTGTTTTGAAAGCGCTGTCGATTAAATCTCTCAGAAATTCTTCCATTTGCACTGGCGGCTCCATACGCCGGATGCACGTCAGCCATCTCAACAGTCGTACAATTCTCCGTGAACTTGAAACGTGTCCGGTTTGTCTATCAGCGCCGTGACGGCTTCTGTAGCTTGATACCTGTCAAATGCTGAAGTTTGGAAGTAGGTATTGAATCTGCACTGCGGCGTGAGGTGCCAGCATTTGATGCTAGCCCTCAGTGACAGGGCGTAGGAATACGTCGACACTGTTGTCTCTAGGTCCAATTTACTAATAAATTACACTTTATTTGCGAGTTCACTTAATAGAGTTTTATTGTTGCTAGAACAGGTTAACTGGTACATGAACTCACGAGACAAACTCCCTCCCTTTTCTGTACGTAGATTACGTGATACTTGGTGCGGCGATTTTGCGTCGTGGGGGGGGGGAAGATTCTTCACACTTGGTGTAGAACTACTTATCTGACACTGCAGCGCTGTCTTCCCTCGGCTGGCGGCTTGGAACTGCTCTCGAACTTGGTGGGCGTCTCGGCGCCTGGCTTCGAAGTTCCTTCTTCCCGGGTCCAAGCAGTACTCTGCGCCTGACGACGGCCGGCTGCCGTCGACGTCTGCTCGCGGATTCGCTCCGTCCTCTTCCGTTTCCGTCGGCCGACTGCCCCGCTTGGTCCTGCTCCTCGTGGTTATGTAGGCTTGATCACCATATTCGACTTGCCCCATCTCTGCACGTGTCCGGGGTGCTTGTCGTCCCCCTGGGTCATAAAACACGTGGCCGCTGCTCGTGTGGTCCGCAGCCGGCGTGGCGTCGTCCCTTGGTTCTGGCCTGGAAGTTTATTGTCCCGTTCTGCACGCACGTCCGCTAAAAGCTCTCATGGTTTATTGCGGTACAAGCCCGGGACAGACGCAGCTGGTGGTGGGATCTCGGTGTCCCTTGGGCAGCTGCAAAATGCAGCTGTGTCTGCGCCCTGGTGCCTTCCGTTGTCTCCGGATGTCGTCTGCACATGCAGGAACAGCTACACATGCAGAAACCTTTGGTAGCGTGCCTTTGCAGCTGCGAGGCTCCTGGCGTCACTCTTCCGGCACGTCCACAAAACCCTTAATCCGTATTGCGGTCGTCCGCCTGCGAGCTTCGCCAGAGCGTGTGTTCTGACGAATAAAATATAGGGACGCAGAATGTGTCAAGCTGTCTCGTGGAATGTTTTCAGTTCTTGCAAAATGAAACTCCTGTGGCTTCGTGAAATGTAACTTTATGTTAAAACAACTTTTTCAACTCTCATAAATCAGGACTCGCAGTTAGAATTGTTGCATATACGTTAAAACTGAATTAATGTTTTTTTTTTTTTTTATGATCTGTTATTTTTATAATTTTGCCATCGAGAACATACCACAAATCCATAAAATATCTTTAGAATCTAGAAAAAAAACCTTTGGCTCTTCAACGACCTAAAGATAGTTTAGGTGTCAGAAACTGTTTCTATAATTTTAGTGATCGTTTTATATATTTCTGTGAAATTATTTCAACAGTAGTCTGACTAAACTGGGAAAATATGTGTTAAAGTAATTTACAAAATATAATCACGCAAGTTTTCGATTTATACTTTTAATATTACAAATTTCAAAATTTTGCATGAATAGCATTTCCAAGGAAAATCTCAAGGAAACCTTTAAGGTGGTTCTTCGTTAAAGCTATTTTAAGTTACATAGTAACATTGAAATTAAAAGTATCCAGAACTTAAACGCTAATCGCAGGCGAAAGAAGTTCCAGAATTTAAAAAAAATCATGGAATTTCTCTGACTTTAAAAAACACTTGAGCTGATATCAAATAATGCTTTGAAATACATTTTCTAAAATTTCTTTGTCGCATGATTTTAAGTTATAATACTCATAACCCTGCTTCAAAAGATAAAAGCTGAAAGATTTTTTTTTAACTGTTACAATTTTTTTACATTTTATGTTCATGTGCTGTAACAATATGAAATATCTCCGAAATATATGTTAACTCTTTGAATTAGCCATGAGTTGTTGGTATATAATAAATAATACCCAGAACAGTCGCTGCACCTGTGTAGGTTGCACAGAACGGAAGTGTCCGGTCCAGAGCCTCAGGTCCTCGTATGTGTCACACTCATAATGCACTGTCTGACAGTCGCGCATGCCACGAAGACGGCAAACTGCCTCGCATCCAGTATACTTGTGGTGCCTGACAAATAAATCATACGGTCTAAAGAGAGGCGTCATGGCGGTGATGGAACTTCCGTCTCGAGCCTGACTGGCTGCTGCATGCGTCTAAGGATCTCATATTGGCTAGGCTGCCATTTGGCCTGTAGATTAACGGATACTGATTAACGAACGCGTTCCAACGTGTTTCTCGCCAGTGTCGCCATTTTGTGGCGTGTGTGGCTGAAATTCGCGATGTGAACGGCTGTTTCACCTCTGTATACTCAAGTACCTTAATTGACAATCGCACCAAATCACCAGGCAGGACGCAACACCCGACTCAACGAAGAGCTAAACCAACCTGGAACGAAAAAATCTGCAAGATCTTCAAGACATAAGTGTGGTGTCACTACGTCTGCCCATCCATGGCTGAACGGTAACGTGGTCTCTGGTGCGCCGCTCAACACTGGTGCCTACAACAGGCTGCCGCGTTCGCGTCAATTTCAGTTGTGATGAAGGGGAACCTGTGCTGGTATGTTATCGCCCTGTGCCGATGTCTGTATTATCTCTGCCTCATAGGCTGACCTATCAGCCGGCTGACCACGTCACACGAACATCAAGCTCTCAAGAAAGAGCAGGTCGGCTACACCTGCATCAAGCTACCATCTACATTGCAGCAAGGAGAAGCAAGCTAAATGAAGACATCGCCTGCCCTCGGGCAACCACCTGAGGACAAGATACTCTTACAGTGGGATAACGAGCGCGATCCCACCCTACCCGGATCGAAATTATTTTTCACTTTCGTACACGTACAAAAAATGCATGCGAAACACTGCATGGATTCTATATATTCCTTTCTCGCACCCAGTATGTCTATCGTCATTGGTTTCCTCCGGCGGACTCGCCGGTGTACCATAACCCATCCACGAGGTTATTCCTAGTTTAAACGGAGGGGAGGGCCAGGCAACAAACCCTGACTTGGAACTCCCAGACCTCTCTTGGGCTAGTGATGCATGTTCCTCCTACATCCAATTTTAGTTTGTAGAGTGATAGGCCTAGGGCCTGGCACGCACCTTAAGAGTGCGCCTCTTCAAGGCCACAGAATAAAACGCAAACTCACGTACACGATGTTCACTTTTAATTAAGAACTTTTGAAAGCCCTGCTTAAGATTTAATTTTTCTTGATTTTGAATTCTCCCGCCTTAGGTATATAAAACTTACCATGTAATGAGCTTTATTAATGCATCAGTCAAGTGAAAACATGAAATTTTTAGGAGCGTTTATGAGTTACTGATTTGCAATTCGTTCTCTAAACTACAAAAAGGACAAACTTCACCTCGCCATACATTAAAACATTTCACTCTCAGTACAACATCGAGACTTCGAACTATTTTACTTAATTCCCTGCCACCTTCAGGCAGTCGCCTACCTGGCGCTTTAACCTTTTCAGTCACAGTGTCCTGTATTTGGGACGTTGCATATGAAGTGGCTTTGATGGTCTGTACTGTACACAGTATAACATACCGTCCAATGAGGAAAGGTTCCCTACGTGTGACAAACATCATTCGCTGTTGAAACTATATTTCGTAACAGTATAAACCGCTGGTGCCAGTAAGAGAAAGTACGACCATATTTTTATCGGTGCCGATGTATGACAAAAAGTCATTTAATATCAGTAAAGTTCCAAACAAAAAATTTGTTTGCCGCAATGCCAAAAATTATAGATTTATCTGTGATTGAAAGGGTTAAATGCGTAGCAGCTTGTTATAAAAATGTGTTTCTTGACGAAAGTTTTAAACGTGCCCGCAATAGGTAGAGCCACCTGTTTTTCGCGAAAATATTTACGCGGAGGCTAGACGTCAACATCCTATGTGCACACCTGCAGTATTTATTTGGCTACTGGCCGCTTGTATTTCTGTGAAAACAGTCTGTTACATGAGTGAGCAAATCGGAATTAAGTTTCTGCGATACTCACCGCCCATGATCCGTGGACAGACAGATAGCGTAGCGTAACTATTCAAATTATCCAATCACGAAAGTAGTTTTTTACTACTTAATGCGTTGGAACACAACTTGACCTGAAATCTTTTCACGAAAAGCAGGTGCCCCTACCAATATGTTTACCTACGAAAAGAAAGCACATTCCATACAATCACGAGATGGTACTTTCAAGGCATTACGCAAATTGAATACGTTGTTTTCATGCCCCCATTTTTTTTATCAGACGTAGCTAAAAACTGCTTTACAGGCTGCTGTATTTTAAATTATATGGACTGGATACCTACGAAACTACGACAGAGGCATGCATTATACTTTGATACAGAGGCGTGGCCAATAACATTGCAGGGTTGCCGCTTAAAGTCACGTCCAGGCGAGTCGCCGAAGGAAAGACTGCGTGAGTTGAGCGCCTAGCGCGTAGAGGCGATACCGCTTTACATACGCCAGTCCGCGACAACCGTAGCGCTTCGTCGTTTTTCTCCTCACACATACAAACATACTTCCACTAGGCGACCGCCTAGTATACGGCAACACATATGTAGTTAACGGACAGTGATTTTTTTTAAATGTTTACTTCAGCACGCACACTTTACCACGAACGGCGTAAACTCAGTGGCAACGACTGCAGGCACGGAGACTCATTGTGATCGGAGGGAAGACGACGTCTTGTGGTGGCCTCGGACGACCGTCTGCCGGCCACGCTGGGCCGTCGTGGGGCGCCAATCAGCCCAAGTGGCGCGGGGGTTCGCAATTAGATGCCGCCGTCGCCATGACTACAGTAGCCCGGTGACGTCACGCCACTTTTAACTGGCCGTCGGTGGGCGGGGTGGATGCGTCCGCCTCCGCCGAGGTAATTGAATTTCACTAATAGTTATTTTTCGTCCCGTCCCTCCCCATTCTCTCCAGCACACCCTCTCCCCCCTCTCAACCTACCGATGCAAATTACACCACTCTGCCATTACTTGTGGCGGGGTGGGCCCGCCCCGGTCTGCAATCTGTACCGCTCCATATATTGCGTGTAGGGGTGCCCACGACCGTTACCTCAGGGGTGGCTCATTTACCAACCCACTTCTACCGGTCCAAATAAAATCCTTCTTCTTGCCGCCTTCGCGGATGTGCGCTTGGTAAGTAGGGATATTGAAAAAATATCGATATATAGGAAGAAATTTCGATATTATATCAACGATATGCCAATATAAATCGTAAACAATATTTTATCGAATCCAATAACGTTTTACATGTATCGGAAATAAATATTATTAAAGTACTCTTTTAATAACCTCTGCTTTGAATGCAAAATTTAATTTAAAAATAACTGTATTAAACTTGACAACATGCACCAAAAACAACAGGGTCCTTATCTTTCTGCAATGTTTATTGTCCTCCGAATATACTATTACACGAAATTTTACATTTGCCAAGTCCTTTAATACATAAAATATCGAATTCCGATGTACGAAAATCGATTTTTTCTTTCTACATATCGTTTCGTAAAAGGATACTTTTATAAATAACCAATACAAATAATATCGACATTTTTTCCGATATCAGCATTCCTATTGGTAAGTATTTCAACATATGGTCAGTTGGCAGATTTGATAGAATTAAGTAGACCTACGTGCTCATAAAAAATTAATGATTCACAATTATATGTATGCAGTGCTTCGTAATTTACTTTTTTCTAAATAAATACTACTATACATCATAGTAAAACAAGTATGCCTACTCGTGTAATTGAAGAAAGAAGATACTGTTTTACTACTGCAGCGTTTATTTAATCTTTTGAGAACTAAGGCATCCAAATATGTTAATCTAAACTTAAAAAATATACAGCTACATACCAATCCTTACTCTTACCTGGATTTTAAAAAAAATAGCAATAGGCGAAGTAAACGAATTACAGTACCTGCAGTCACGGGCATGACTTTACTGGTATTTTTCAAAGATTCATTTTCAAATTTTGTACATACAAATGGATGTACAGAAGCTGGAAAACTAAGTTAACGTCTATGGATAAGTCTCACCGTGCGACGATTTTCGAAACATTAAATAAATAACATAATTTAAACTGCTTAACATATTTCGATAATATTAATTTTATATACTATATGCAGTATTTAAATCAACACAGCCATCGCATACAGTAATAGTTGATACAATGTATAGTTTTTTAATTAAATATAGTTAACTGGTGCTTTAATGCTAACGTGTGGAAACACAAATAATTAGAACATGATTTATGCAAAATTATTTTATTAAAATTTATAAATTTTTGTTATTTTGAAAAGAATTAAATTTAACAAATTTTTAAATAAAAAATGTTTAAACTAATTTAATTTTTTTAAACTTATGTTATAAAGTAGTGTTTAAAAATATATTTTCCCTGGGGCTGTATAAATTGCAATATCAAATAGGTGTTAGTAATTTTATTTTGTTAATTTAATTAATTAAATTTTACATTTTTATTGATTTTGTGTTTCATTTCCCTAATTTTTAGCAAATAGTTAGCAATTTTTTTTTATGGGAAACTATAGAGTGCTGTAAATTATGGTTACCAGCATTAAAATATTTTTTCAATAAATCTAACACCATCAAAATATCCTAAGTAGTTAAAATTCCGATCTTGATTAGATATTTAATGGAATTTGCTCATTGCGAGACTTTACAATAAGCCTTAAATGTATGTAATCTTTCTATTTACTGCGTTTTCAAGTGTCGCATTTCTTTAATGCTGTGGAAATCACAAAATATGCAAAACCTAACTTTTAAAAATTTACTATACATATACATTTTCTTCCGGATTTTCAAAAAAGTTGCAACAAGTGAAGTAAACGAACGACAGTTCAGTGACTGGCTTAAATTTCCTGATATTTTTATATCCATTTCCAAATCCTATACATAACAATAATGGGAACAGAAGTTTGAAACCAAAGTTAATTTCTAAATATATGTCAACATCTTTACCTGCTCGGTGACACTTACCTGATCTGTTAAAATATCTCTCTTGCTCTCAAAGCACTAAGTTTCAAGATATGAGTAGTGTAGATAACTTTAGTTTTGTTATGATTTTATTTTTGAAAAAAATTTATATATATATATCTTGACCTAGCCTCTGTTACATTTTAATCTTTCGGCACAGTGGAAGATGTTACGCGGTGAACACTGAATTAAAAGTATTTAGGAATGCAGGAGTGAAAGAGTCACTTTGTATATAACTTTCTGTACTATAAATGCTGCATGGTTAGTTTTCACAGAAATATATTTTTAATATAAGAATGATATTTTTGAAAGTATAGGATATTTGAAAATTCGTTGCGTCCATATTTATTTTATTGCGCACAATATTTCTGTTTGCAGTTATAAAAAATAATTTGTGTATTTGTCAAAACTTTGTACTGCAGAATCTTGTAAGTTTTGTTATTAAAATATTAATCTTTATTTCCTTTACTCGCACGGTTTAGCTGGAACAGAAGGTAAGGATATGGGTATGTGTCGTTTGAATGATTCTCGCAATACGGGTAATTTATTATTTTAACAATTATGGACGTATACCATAGGTAACATAGATAGCCTACAGTTATGGCTAGGGGCCTACGAAGCTCTAAGATTTACTTCACAGTCCTGTAGGCCTATATATTTAAGCCGGCTTTACTAGTTCATTGGTCGCTGCCATCGAGGCACCGCAACCACCCTTCCAAGACTACGGCACGTGATTCGCTTACACGATTGAGCAGTGTTTTATTAATTGGATTGGCAAAGAGTAACCTAGTCCTGTCGAAGTAATTATGGTCCAGTTATAATAGTGGTGAATACTGTTATGGCCGTCAAGGATAACGGACATGCATAACGACACCTAGGGAGAGCTGGGTAGCCAGGAGAGCGGAAGGAGGAAGTGGAGGACACGCGGCCAGACTCTGTGAACGCTGAGGCAACAAGGTCGCCATTGCTCCAAGACTCCTGCGGACGTCGGTTGCTGAGGCGCGGCCGCCGAGGACGATCGACGCCGCAGACGTGTGACCTTCCAGGCGGAGCGGGCCTCATCGAAACGGTTCCAAGTGCCGCTTAACAGTGGCGAGTCAGACGGCTATTTCTGGTGTAGAGAGTTTCAGTAGAGCCTCCCTATTTAAGTGCATTTTATTCAAGTCTCTCAGCCGTAACTGTAAGCGATGTGTGTATCGTTATTAAAACAATAAACTCTATGTTTTGCATTTTAACAATAACCCATGTTAGTGATTCGTTATGTGGTAAAACTAACCCATAACAAAATTGGCTAAAAATAACATTGGTGGAGGCGCCTCACGTTTCCGCCTCTTGGCTTCGAGTGCTTAACTTTAGCTACGTGCTTTTAAACACTACTAATTATTAACTCACCCATAGAACGCATAGTGCAGGCTTTGTGTGACGTAATAACCCACTGCATGGAACTAATGGGGAATAATTAACACGTAAATTAATGGGTTTTGTGTGAGAGTACTATTTACTAACATTTGTAACTACTGATAGTGATTATTTTTCATCGTAAGATACGAGAGGTACACTCGATTAGGCCTACGGGTTTTTAGGAATATATGAGTGCCGAAAAAAAAACAAACACTCGCATCGTCCACGAAAAAGATTTAAAAAAAATGAAATTATAGATCTGTCTGAAGCCAGAACTAATATTGAGAATTGGAAAAATAATCAGGCAGATAATTATAACAGGACAACCATTGTTTTTACGTTCTTCCTTGATAGCGAGAAACCCACTAGAAACAGGTACAGCATACATAAAAATATCAACTTACTGCAGCACTTGAGCTCGTAAATGTATTCGGGGCGGAACGGGGTAAACGTCAGCAGTCCCAACTTTGTTAAATACTTTAATTATTACCGCTGAGAGTATTTTCCAAGAAAACAGGATAACAAAATGCGCTGTTAAAAATTCTTGTAAATTTTTCTGAGAATTTTTTTGTGAAAATAAAAACTTTAGTAAAAGTACAAACATTTTTATAGTACAACTACTCGTTTGTAAAACTATAGAATCCGTGTTTGTAACAGACCTCAAATATTGGTTGTGCTAATCTGACCCGTATAAACGAGCTGAGACATAATGGCGGTCACTCAACAACATAAAATCGTATACATCTTTTTGTGTAAAAACTAGGGGTGATGTAAAACGTAATTGTGGTGTGCGAAAATAAATATAATGAAATTTTTAATAACCTAAAACACATAAAAATACCTAACACAAACAATCCTAACAAAACCATAAAGATAATTTTAAAATCCCGTGGCTCTATTTCACATTAACTGTTAATGTTGTATATGTACACAGAGCCAATAAACTGAAATAAATGCGTTCTTATCGACTGAAAAGCTGCACTAATATTTTGTATATAATAAGTGCTTACAACAGTTGCCCCGACGCACATTCATGAAACAACATACTCAACTGTTATAAAACTGCAACTGTGCATATGTGCAGTCCACCTGCAGAAATTCCATGTCATTATGTAGCACAGCGATTATCTCATTTGTTAACATCAGTCGTTCGCAAGACGTGAAACTATTGTATCCTTGCTTAGTTAGTACCTCACCATAGCCCAAACAAAAAAAATTTAATTTAAAACAAAAACAATTCTCTACTCAGTAACATAATTTGGTGATATTGTTAAAGGTGCGGTCTAGTAACGAAAGGGACGTAAGTTCGATTCCACGTGCTTGTGAGGTAAAACTGATTTTCCATTTTATTTTATTATATTTCGAAATAACGTTTTCCCTCTTCTCTCTTATTAACTCATCACATTTGTTTTCCAGAGAAAGAATAGTTAATTTCTACTTCTTAATACCATGTTTTGAAATCCAAGCTTATAATTTGCCATATTTCAAATTTATAATTTGTAAATATTACAAAAAAAAACTTCTTTTAGTTCAGCAAAAAAATTTTCTCTGGATTTCCAACGAGTTTTTTTGTTAACGTACAAAAAAAAGTATTACAGTGTAAGCTAGGAAGTTAACTTATGTTTTAGGAAAGTGAAGGGCCTCTCAATATTGACGTGTCCCTGCTTTGTAACTTATCCGCCTCGACTGCAATGAGGGCTCTCAGATTACGGCCGAGTGCCGCGTCGCGTAATCAGACTCTCTTAAAGGAATTGACGAGCGACTGGAGGAGCCGTTTCGAGGGGCTCCTCATCGCCAGCCATTTGGCGCAGTTCCGGTCGACAAGGCTGCTCCATTAAGCCCGGCCCCCGCTCCTCAGGAACTTCATATTCAGTTGGGCCGCGAGACTCCTTCCTTCTGCTGTCGCGAGGCTCATTGATTTCCCGACGGCGTAAGACGTGTGTGCGCGTGTGTGCTGGGCGACTGTGGCGCTCACATTACAAGGCTATAGTCCATCCACGGTTACTTACATCTTTTCTCAAGCGCTGCTAAAGTTCTTCATCCACGATATTCCTCCGCGCCATGATAATAAAGCTTAACAGAGCTAAGGTTTATTTATGCTAATCAGGTTGAGAAGAACAATGACTGGTTTGGCAACTAAAATGTTTCGCCACTAGGTAAGCGCTAGTGTCGCATGTGTACCGGATTTTCTCTATTTTCAACGCTAAAAAACAAAATAATTCCGATAATCTTAAATTAAATATAAAATAACAGCGTAACTAAGTAAAATCTTTCTTTATTATTAATCACGTAGCTTAACATTTTAATTGTAAGCTACTTTTTTTTTTAAAAATGTGCACCTAGTGGCGGGAATTTTCCCAATGCCAAACTCTCCCATAAGAAAAATCGTTTTGTTCCTAACCTGAGTAGAATTAACATTAACCATGTATATGAAATTACGTCAAAGCGACAGCGTATCGCATTCGCGCGCACTCAGTGTAAAAATAATATGCATAAGAACTATTTAATACTAGGCATTACCAACACACTTATTTGCTGCCTGTTTTCATTTATGTATTATATACGAAATATTATAATTTAGAGATGAAATACAAGTTAAAGTTCAATTTAACCCAAAGTTAGATACAAGTATAAAATACTTGTGATACGTGACATATTTAAGAAAAAACCAAAAATGTCACATTTGATGATTTTTCTTAGGTTTGATTCCAAAAGTGTGAAGAAACCGTGAATAGTCTATAGGTAGTGATCGATAGGGATTTGCGGGAGGTTGTGTGTGTGTTGGCGGATGGTGAAGGGGGAGGGGGTTGTGCGAAGAGAGACGTGATGGCGCGGCGAGAGCTGGGATTTGAGGCACTCTTAAGAGGAAAATCCGGCGAAGGGCTTCGCCACGTGTGCCTCGCTCCAAGTGGGTATACATGCAACACCGGCACGACTCAGTTCAGTGTGCCGCCGGCCTGAGATCTTGTCACGTCTAAGGCTCGGCACTACGACCTTGCGTCTCCCTCTGGACCGTGCGTCGTGCTTGTGGCTGCATATACGTTCAAGGTAAGGCATGCGGTGAACCTCTTTGGACGAGAGTCATCCTAAACAACACCCATACATCATTTACGGACTTCGTGTATTTAAAGATGCCGGTGCTTACAGAACAACTGATATAACAACCAAGAACCGTATATCATAAAAGTTTACAAATAATTACGATGCTCAACAATTTAATTAGTAATACGTGATGTGTTAAGGCATGTTATATTAGCTCGATTTGCAAGGTGTGGCCAGCTATGCTTAACGTTAATGCACAGGAAGTACAGGATACAGAAAAGTCGGAAATGTCTCAATATCTGGGGTACTGTAATACACATTTATTATTTACTAGCGAACCGGCCCGGCTTCGCCCGGGTACGATTGAGTTTTACAGTGATATACTAATTAATAAATTGGGAAAAGACAATTCATTTATGTGAAAACTTAATTATAAAATTTTACTATGTTGGCCTAGGTTTTTATCTGATTACGGCAACCCAAAAGAAAGGAAACATTTTTTACCCGATAGCCAATAACTAGGGTATTATTTTTGGAGTGTATTTGTACAACTATCGCGTAGTTACCACATTTCCGCTTTCCAGCGTCGATGTATGGAAATCAAAACGTGAGTTTCATCAAGTTTTAGCTTTACAAATAAGTGTACCTAGGGTCTACGTTTTGCGTTTGGCTGAGGGATCTTAATCGATAATCAAAGATAAGCAACGTTCCCAGCGGCACACATTTGGATGGGTGACCGTTGAGTGGCATAACATCTGAGCGCTTCCGGGCTTCGGAGGGCACGATAAATATTCGGTCTAGGTTGTGTTATCGATTGATAGTAGTCGGAAAGCCATTTCAGAGGTCCTTGGGCAGCCTGATAAACTGTGACACCAGAGGAAACAATATTTTGGTCACGTTCCCAGCCGTTGAAGAATTACGTTTTGTTGTTATTCCACAGGAGCAGTAAAATTTTCCAGTATAAAAAGTATCCTATGTCCTATTCCAGGAGCTAAAAAACCTACATACCAAATTTAATCAAAATCCGTTCTGCCGTTATGGAGCTGAGTGGTAACAAACCTACACACATACTTTCGCATTTATAATATTAGTAGTATTTTTCTAAAACATTTAGGTTCTCATATTGAACTGCAACTTGTGCCGATAAATCCGATACCAAGCTTTAGTACAACTATCAAATGTCTGTCATGCTAGAAATTTTCAATTACAATTTTATCGTGGCCCTATATATTTCTAGACTATTGATGTATCGTATAAACAATTACATCTTGAAACAGATATTACAACACTTTGAATATAAATTATTTCATAGCACCGAATGAAGAAGAATCTATTTAAAAAATCTCATTAGACGAATGATTTGGTTGCATTGGTTACATTATTTTTCTTTTGTTAATGCAGGGAAATGGTACTACCCACAAATTTTTCGCACATTTAATTTCTGTTCGAAAAATTGCAATGCAATTCTGGAATATATTGTTTCATAAAAAAAAATTCCAAATGTTTTTAGATGAAGTCAATAAAAAATCTCGACACTCAAGGATGCGTATCTCCGTTAATAATAGTTTAAGTGGTAAGCATTGATTTTATTTGCAGTTCATGTATCGTCAGCTCTGTTAACTTAGGACACATGTTGCAAGTAGCGTCCACAGAAAACACGTCGTGACAAACATTACTACCACCTTCACTACTTCAACACATCGATACTTAATTAACGGACTTCAATTATTTATGGGTACCGAATACTGAAATGTGATGTGCTGTATTAAAGACTGATAAATTAACTGAATTTGCAAGGCGTGGTCCGCTTTGATTAAATTTAATACACAGGAAGTATAGTATACAGGCCGGCCGGAAACAATTAAATGTTAAGGGACTATAAAAACAGCAGATACTTTTATTAAAATATAATATATGTTATATTTTTGCAAGTCTCTTGTAGTCTTTCTTATTGAATTTACATTACATGCCGATAATGCAACCCTCAGCTTTAGTTTACTAAAGTTCTGTCTTGTTAAAAATTTTGGGTGTAAATGTAGTTTTAGACCTATTTCTTTCCAAGCTCTGAATCTTATAACTATTGTATCTCTACACAGACAGCACAACACGTCGAATATAAATTATCTCAAAACACTAAATGAAGAAGAATAAATTTAAAAAAAAAACATTATTAGAAGTACGTTCCAGAGAAGGGCTATAAAAATAGCGGCCCGCGGGTAACACTTTTAAATACAATAAACGAACTTAATATAAAGTGTAACTATCTCTATCGTGAAAATTGTAATCAAATTAAAAGGTATTAATTTGACTATACGTAAATACTGACTATAAATAAGTTAGGCATGACTTTGTATTAGCGAGTGTGGCCCATCAAGTATTGTAAGTGAGGTTCGATGGGACAACTAACTGAACCATCGTCCTC
Source organism: Clitarchus hookeri (assembly GCA_002778355.1). NCBI lineage: Eukaryota > Metazoa > Arthropoda > Insecta > Phasmatodea > Phasmatidae > Clitarchus > Clitarchus hookeri. The sequence continues at coordinate 195,795 of NQII01001402.1, forward strand.
TAGAGTGTCGGTGTTATGGCGACAGCAGCAAGCACAATGTCTTTCCAGAACTCCGTCGGAATGGGAATGGGTCTGCTGAACACACGTCCTCTGATGAACTCCCTCACAGAGAAGTTCTTAGGCATGAGGTATGAGTAACCTGCCGCCCGCTTCCAGGTTCTCTCTCACCCAGTCCATGTCCCAGGAAGCACGGTACTCAGAAACTCGTGGACGCGAACGGTACGACGGCATGCTGCCCCATCTTTCTGGCAGCATACGGTGTTTCCACGTCCATCCCGGGATGTTCATTTCCCGTGATAAACACTCCGCCGTTTTGCATTCCATTCAGTGCATACACAAATGTCTTCAGTGCTCTCGGAATAATTTGACGGTCGCTCGTGTCTGAGCTTCTTTGCGACCGTCCCAATGTCCCAACGTTTAGCTGTTATCAGCGCGGATACACGGGCTGCAGTAATCCCTACGAACAAAGTGCACTACCGATGCACTCTCATACACATCCTACCGTTTATCGCTCTATTTATGCTAATTCTATACTTAAGTTATAGGCCTACCGTATTTTTAAAACGTTGGAAATTTTAGTTTAAGAAAATGTTGCAATTTAAAATTTTCTCGAAGGTGTAACCCTTAAAAGCGGAAAACGTAACTTGGTCCGTGGTTTTAGAAGTTAATGTGAATAAAAATATCGCGGAGATGTTTTATCGCAAAGCACTCGCCTGCCAACTGCTTTGTGTGCGTTTTATATGATCATTTATTTGTTCGTTGCGTGGCATAGTTATACATTTTTTGTGTGTATGACCATCGCTTCAGTAAAATCAGGAATACTACGCTGAAAGTAGTTTTTTATGTCACAGACGTTGTATTAATGTCTTTCTGATAATCCAGGAATGAGACTTCCCAAATGACTTTACCGAAAATATATAAGTAAAAAAATTGGTTGTCTGTAAAGTCGGTTTACTGACGATAGTTGAACGTGACAACGTCTTAAGAAAATACTGATGGAATGGTAGCATTTTTCAAAAGAAAATTTTAATTTCATTTGTTTGTTCCGCGCTCTCGCTTGCACTTCAAGCCTTACATGGAACGCCTCAGAGCGAGGTAACGCCGCATGAGTCATGTTTTTTCGTGCGTGCAGCCGGCTCTATCGAATTATAAGACGTTGTCACGTCAAAAAAATATGTGAAGTCCATGTACGTAGCTGCTTTGAGTTTTGCTACAGAGTATCAAAAAGATAGTCACCGTTTGAAGTCCCGTGACTGCAAAGACGTGTCGTAAAAATTGTACGCCATTTCAATGCGTCTCTCATTCCTACAATAAAGCACGACTGTACCACAAATTTGCAGAGGTTTTCTAACATAGATACGTCACAAACAAGATTTTGTGTACTGGTATGGCTTATTCCCCGTGTATCGATTTTTTGTGACAGACACAGACCAGATACATTCATGGGCGCGAGACGAGCTATCACGTTACTGAAATCGTTCGTAATCAATGTTATGTAGAGGCAGGGTGGTATATAAGGGGTATTTTCTTGAAGGGATGGGTTGATTAAGTGATAGGGACTGCACGTGAATGTTCGCTTTAAGTGAGGGTGGAAATTGTGGTTTTGTCGGTGAAGATATTGCGCATGAAAGCGAAGTACAAGTATGTATTTTGTCGCTCTGAGGCACCGCTTCAACTTGGAAGTGTGCTCGCTCTCACTCTCCAATCCCACTTTCTCACACTCTGGGGCACTCAACCGAATTCATATGTGTACCCTCTGTGAGTCTTTGGCACTATTTAGCTCACAGTAAAGGTAAGAATTAGTTACAAATAAAAGCAATGGTATGCCTCCCGGTCTCCAAAAATTTCCGGAATTTTTTTTTTAATATGATTTTCTTATCATTTTTCTTTTTTTATGAGCTATTAAATTTACTGTTACAAGCAAATCAGAGAATTTATCATGTGCCGACCTTAACAAAACAATAAAAGTCACATCTTAAGGATTATTGTTGGTATCACACGTTTCACAGTCGTATAAATTACGGTAAGTTGATAACATATTTATAACACTGTTGAAAACACAAGAAAGAAAGCCCAAAATGTTGAGTTTGGACTTTAAAACAATATGGCTACCTGACAGGGTGCAAGAGTGACCAGCGAGTGTACACTGTCATTCACTCCCCCTCTCGCGCTTTCTCCCTAGAGTTGGGACAGCATAGAGGGCTCTCTATGATGTCAAGAGTGGCGCAAGAATACTCTTTTGGCGAATCGGGAGACACCTTGAATTTGGGTTGGATTTTATGCTATTAGTGACTTGCGCCTTCATACATTTTAGAAGTTCGCGCCGAAAAACAGTAACATCGCCTGGTGGGTAGGCAGTTATACAATCGCTGTTGTGAAATGAGTGGCCGATATAACAGGCGAGCCAAGCATCTTCCCTTAAAAAAGTTGCTAATATTATTAACATATTTAGTAACACTCGTGCATTTTATTACAAAAAAAAATACTAAAGGTTACTTGCAAAAAGTGAAAAGCCGTTTCTGGCTGACATTTAAATTTATATTTACAAAAACAGGTAGATATGTCAGCAATGCGTTATATTTTGAGGTTTTTTGCCATATTATCGAACAAATTTTATTGTTCTAATCAATTTAAATATTTTAAAACAAATTTCTCACGGCAGTTTTGCTAAGAGAATTTTAAGAACATAGATAAACGTGCGTGCAATTTTATTTGTCAAATTTTTTGGAAAAATTTATTAACTCAACAGTCAAGTTTGATATTACTCGCTTCCTATACTGCTTTCTGGTTCCTACTGATTTTTTAGTTACCCGTTTTAACTTCCCTGCTTTGTGTATATGGTCTAATTAAAAATAATATGGCTACAAAACTACAATGACTTAAATTCCTGTATGTAAAAAAAAATGCACACATATACTTGGTTTATCCACTGCTCGAACCGGAATCTCTGGTTCCTCGTGGCTTAAGGTAACACGCATCAGCGACTCCTTTTCCGTAAATCGTCGGTTCATAGGATTGCGTAGTATTTTAAAGATATAGTTGTTGCTGTGAGTAAAACAACTTCATCTAGCTTAAATGAAGTGCTGTCCGAATGCACAGTCAATATAATCGGCTTTGTATTAAGTGTTTGAGGCACCGGTGATTTGACCTTTTTGTAGAAGTAGAATTTTTCGCTAGACCGTGTAGCTATACTTGCCTGCTTTCAGATTTGTGACAGGTTTATCGGATAACATCGCTCTCAATGACATTCTCGTGTGTGTCGTTGCGCGATTAGACTATTTACCGCAGTAATTAACTACCTGAATGTGTTGCAACATTTTGAATATGGCCGCTCGCGTCGCGTTTTCAGGGTGCAGAAATGTACTGTAGACTTTAATTTTTTTCTGAAGTATTTGTACACAACGTAAGCTTTTAAGGATTGCGAAAATTAAATCAGTATTACGAAATTACATTGTTTAAATGATAGTCCCTGAAACCAGGAAATCATTGGTTTGTTACTCTCGAAACAGCGTGTGATCGAGCGATCCAGGTTTCGTAAATACGCATTTTGCAAAGCCCCTAATTTCCTTTCTCTTCGTTTACAACGTGTACTTGTGATACAGGATATATTCAATTAATAAACGTGGTGTCCATAAATAACATACAAATTCTGATAAAATTACACGTACTTAAAAAATAATAGCCATACAGTAACTCCTGTCGCTGTCTATGTTGTAGAAAAAATTGTCCAATGCTAGTGTCGTTTTTTCTCACTTCACTCCAAGGACTAATCTGTCCAAAATATATTAATATATTTTAACTAATTGCAAACAAAATGTAAACTAAAATTTCAAAAAACCGTTTAGCACATTTTTTGCGTTATGCACAAACTGATTTACTTGGCTGCTAAAAAATCAGGGATTTTACGTTACTACGGAAGATAGGAGCATGTTTGAACAACAAATACGACTAATGTCCCTCTCACTTACCACTTATAGGAAACATAACATTAACACAAAATAGTTGACACAAATTGTTACGTTATCATTGATTATACATTCAACTTGAAAGTTAAACATTACAATATACAAATGTTGTGGTCAACGTGAGTTTTTTAAATACAGGTTTATATACAAATGCAGCATATCTGTGATAGCAAAGTCCAAATTTTATGTTTAATTTTAACCTAAATTCTTTTGCATCTCCATGATGTTAGCAACTTTCGACACTGGACTGTAAATATTGTACCTTTTAATACTCTATATAAACCGTATGGATCTACACACAGAAATACAGACGAACGTACACTGTAAAAAATGTCGTGTTTTACTTCCTTAATTCTAATAAAAGTTTTTAACATATGCTATATATGGAAATTATACCACATATGAGGCTGCAAAAATAGGAATATTTAGCGTCGCTACTACAGTATACATAGTTGCAAACTTCATAAGAATTTAACTCTTTCCTGAGAAATTTAGAAACGCTACCATGTATATGTGGGAAGTAACTTTACCATTCGCTCTTCTTCACAACAAGTATGCGATATTGAGGAAAATTTGCGAATAATTTCTTATAGTGTACATACAGTAATTCGTGAAGATACCTCTCATCCCTGCATCAGCTTTTGGTTGATGATTCGCAAGGTCTGGCTTTGCAGTGATAAATAAGCAAAGTGTATTAGGCGTCCCTCCTGACAGCTTCTAGCCATTGAGTGATAGATGCTGATAAGATGATCAGACACGCAAATGTTTATCGAGCCCTAATCGGGGAAGAACCGAAGATAGGCTTTATCCGTAGCTTTCACGTCATGCGCAAGCATCAAAAATAAAAGCCGGCTGTATTATTTCACTGGGTATTTCATGTACTATTGGTGCTTTGATGTCCTTTATGCACGCATTCAAATGTAGCTCGACAGCCGAAGGCGAAAATACGTTCTCCCATAAATAACTGGGAACAAATGTCTCGTTGTATGTACTGTCGTCCTTTCAATTCGCTGTCGCTTTCTGGAAGACATGCTGTCATCTCCTACAAAACTCCGTCTGCATAAGTCACCTCACTGTTCTAAGTAAACCGTGTCTAATGGATAATTTATGCAAAACATTACACTCTTAGTCTGTGCGTTATAAAGACATTATTAATGTGAAAATTTGTGCCTTGTCAAATCAGTTCATTTGCGTGTTTCCCCTCCAAGCGGGGTTATTGCGCCAGCTACTATATAGCTTCTCTCTTTCTCGTAATAAATAGGGTCGTTCAAATACTCTACGTTTCATGAATGAGATTTCAAAAGTGATGACAATTTGGAATTCATGTCTGTGTGGCACCTCTTCTTTAAAGGCTTAAAATCCAAGGAAAAAATAGAGGGATTGGAGACAACCGGAAATATTCCGTGTGGAAAAATGTTTGCACTATTTTTAATAAGCCCACTCCGAGTTCCCTCCTTCCAAATAAATATTTACTTTAACGTTAGTCTCAAAATCACGCTTGTAAAACGTAATAAGTTGACATAATGTACAATACATTTTTTTTCCAACTTTTCTCGCACTTTTCATTTCTTTATTTTACCGAAATATGTCCAAATGAAAAACCCACAGTTTTCAAAAGTTATAAAATTACTGGCAACCAGATAAACGTGGTTTCTGTGCTCGTTGAACTAAATCTTATTTGTTTATATTTACTTTAGAGATATTGAATTAAATGCATTAAGAGATGGTGAAAATGCGTTTATATTCTTTACTCCCAAATACACAATAATGGAGTAATGTAACGTTCTGCGATTAACCACAACCGCGTGCAACAGGCCGCAAATATATTATAACCTGAAGAATATTAATACTTGCAGAGGCTCATTTACATGCGTGTGGACCAGCGGTACGGTTGGTGTTTCATACACGTTCGGCGACACGGAACGTTCTTATAGGAAATTAGCTCACAACTCGGTATTCTCTTTCCTGTCAACGCCTTATTATTTAATTTACGAATAATATATGTGGATTACCTACACGTTCACCTCGCGATAGCTGTCAGTTTTTTGTAGGATAAGTTTTCAAATGCGTAAATAGCATGTTCATTACAGAGAAATTTCTTCAATGATGAAAGGTAATATCTTGTCGAGTGAAGTCATAAAATGTAAAAATGTCCTAAGATGGTTCTCATCTAATTGAAGACTTTCTATTGTCGTGCTTTTTTAGCATATCTGTATATTTTTGCCACGTGTAAATATGAACGTTGCCTTACGATTAATTACCATGAGCTAATCAAGAAACACCAGGGAGTTTACAGAAATATAATTCTGATACTCTAGTGTGCAAGAAACACGAATAAATTAACAGGACTGTTTCGAAAGTTCGCGGACTGGAAACACTGAGCCAATTCTATGGAAGCGATTCTTCTGTGACGTCGTTCTGTGAAGATAGCATGGGGCGTGCTTTGTTCATGTGAGCAAAACCAATGCGCAATTGTCTTTTTTTTTTGTTGGGCGCTATAAAATCTGAACTGTGATGTGTATTACAAAGACGGATAAGAATAATACACTGTTAACGACCAGACTCTTGTTATGCTAATAATTTGTATGTTAATTTGAGGAGTGCAGTCCAAAAAAAAGACATTAATTGACTGATGACGAATGTTTTTTTTACTTCCAAATAACTTTAGACTACGTGTGGCACAGCAGGCTATGAAAACTTTGAAAAAAAAAATCTGAGAAGTCCTCCATATAACCAACATCTCGCCCCCTGCAGTTTCAAGACTTTCCCTCTTTTACAGCGACTCTTAGGAAATGGCCTACAGCATGTGTTTGAGAAGATAGTGCATCTCTGGAAAAGGAAACCCACATCACACCTAATTCTGACTCGGTTTCCAGACTCCAGACTCCGGACTCGGACTCAAATTTCGGAAGAGCCCTCATAATTTTCCTGTTCACGACCAGTTTAAGCACTACACAGACATATAGCTTTTCATAATTGTCTGACATCATCATTGTGGGAATTTCAGTTAACTTTTGAATTAAAATAAATGCAATTACGGGCAGAGAATTTTAAAACTCATTTTTTCAAAGCATTGAGATAACCGTTAATCAGCTTTTCCATTGTGTCTTCCAAAATATTTTTAATTCGAACTATCGTAAGATAACTCAAATTTTAGTGTAATACATTATGCACGCGTAAAGGAGGAAATGGATTAGCGAGCACGTCAGTCAGCTGTATGGTAACTGATCTCTGAATACCAAGACTAGTGAACTGCTTTTTTAATCATAGACTAAAGAGAAGGTTGGCCTATTTTTGTCTTACTGCGCAAAAAAAGTCAAAACAATATTGTTAAATCCACGCGTTCGTACAACTGAAAGGTTGGTAGGTTTAGGTCGGGGTGCTTAACAGTGAGCAGCGGCAGAATGCAATGACGGGGAAACGGCAGTACCCCGAGAAAACCTGCCTGCTGACATCAACGTTCACCACGTTTCCCACACGTTAAAATCAATCTTAATCAAAACCACGTGATTTTGACATTTCTATAGGAAGAAACGAATTGTCAGTAAAACGTGAGTTGAATAGTACGTTAGAACAGTGATTATAACTCAACATGTCATTTTAAAAGTAAGTTCACTTCTCTAAGTTTTTCTGCAGCTGGAATATATTAGTCGCGATGTTTTTAAAAACCATAGTTTTCTTGGAAAACGAACGTAAATAAACGTTCAAGTCATTGTTTTGCCACGCAATTAAACAGTTCTGTGAGAAAACCGTTGGATAATACTAGGGGACATGCGCAGAAGAAGGAAACACTATTTTTTTTTCAATAAACATTCTTTTCCCATCAAGTTGCCAATTTTATTTAGCATACTTTCACAAAATCTGGTTCTTCAATCGTGTCGTATTTCCTTCATCTTTTTGGAAGAACGGTATGAAAATAGATTTATAAATAATAAAAATACGTAAAAAAAATGCATAATAGATTTTTTAAAATATAAATTGTACCTTTTGTTATCAGAGCAGTATTTTAAATAAACTTCCATCTCAATAACGAACTTTCTCCATGTCCGAGGCAAAAATCGCGGAAATGTTATCTTTTAGTTGGTGCACGAAATCATACTTACTCCATTTTTCATTAAAGGTGGACTAAAGTTTGCTACGACTGATATCGTATCCAATAATACTTTACTCAGGATACCGGATTAATGTGAAGAAGTCTGTGCAAGTGCAAAGCTTCAGTTTTAAATTAATTTTCTAACTTAATTTTTATTGTAAGTGTATTTCTTCACTATTATGATTTCGTGAAAGGGGTTAATGTGATGTGCAGTTGGAGGTGGCAAAGAAACTCACTAACTGTAATTTTGTCCTCATGATATTTCTGGCACCATAACAGTCAGTGAAAAAACGTAAACAATATCAGTTACTACTCACTTTATTTTGTGGTTCACCTTCTAATGCATTAAACAATTTAGTTTGCTAAATTTACGTTGTCAATTATTGTGCGCTAATTCAGCAGCCTATCCATAAGTTGTTGCACTGAAAAATATAATTTGTGGCAACAACAAATTGTTTTGTTTGTATTCGCCTTGCCAAATAAATGTTGTGGTGACCACTAAATTATTTACTTGTCACCACTTAACTTTATTGGCTAGTACAAAATTATTTGCAGTACCCACATAATAGATTACGTTAGGTTAAGTAAGGTTATGTTAGATTATGTTAGGTTGGGTTAGGTTACAATAACTTTGTCACCTCAATATTATTAAAACAGGTGAAATATTAATACACTAAAAATAATTTATAAATAAATTCAACACATTTACTTCTTCTTTCAATCCAATATTGTTAACAAATTAATATATAAATTGTGGTAACCATATAACAGTTGAATAACAATAATACACATAAGTATTCAATATATTTCATTGTAACTCTCTCTTTTTTTTTAAACACTAATATAATAAGCCACCCCAACACATATCGCACTGCTATTCAGCTTTTTGTGTGACTATTAAAACCAGATAACATGGAAGGTGGCCAATCTTCAAAATCAGAATCACTATCGATTTCAAGAGCCCATTTCGGACACTGGATCATCAGGCCTATCTGCAGCACAAGGAGATACATTTCATTGATCGCTCATATTCGTAGTCGGCATCTTGAATGAACTTATGGAATTATTTATGCCTTACTACAAAAGGATCAAGCAAACTGAATCGTCTTGTCCTTTTAAGCAAACGATGTAATTGGAATTTAAGATTTAAATCAGAAACACTTACATTGTGCAGAGCGTTGAAGTAAGTCCTCTTTGGTTATATAGCGAAGGCACTCCTTCCTTTTCCTTAATGTCTGGAGGTTGAGAGCTCCAGACGAAATGTGACATCTCAGGACTTAAACCACCTGTTTTATAACCATTCTTATGGTCAGTTCAATCCAGAAATTGAGGTGGGGGAACCCTTCGGCGTGCTTCTCGAGAGCCACGCAATAATAATAAATATGAAATAACAACATCAATAAATTGAGGGAAGCCTGTTTTGTGAAGGAGGAGCGGGGCAAGGTTTTATTAGTCGCACGAAAATCTGAATAGCAGTGCGACATGTGTTGGGGTGGCTTGTTGGGTTAGTGTTTAAAATAATAAGAAACTTTTAATTAAATTTTTTTAAATTGTAATGTGTATTATTATTTAACTGTTATATGGTTACCACATTGTATATATATTAATTTGTTAATAATATGTGGTTGTAAAAAGAAGTGAATGTGTTCAATTTATTTATTTATAAATAATTGTTTAGTAAACTAGTATTTCTTCTGTATTAATAATATTGATGTGACCAAGTTATTGTAGCCTATCCCAATCCAATCTAATATATTATAACTTTACCTAACTTAACCTAATATAACATTACATAACCTAACCTAATAACATTATATAACCTAACTTAATCTAACATTACATAACCTAACCTAACGTAACTTAATTCCATAGTTATGTGTATTATTTCAGATCCCAATATGGCTAGGATAAACAGAATGTAAAGTTTGAATGGTCGAAATCGACAACCTACTGGCAGGATGACCTCTCTGCAAAATATTTTTTTCTGTGTGAAAATGAAAATCATTGTCGAAAGAAAATTCAAGTAAGAAAATGAGTTGATGCTCCGAGTGGAAAAGCGAAGAAGGGTGATGTTACGGGAAGTAGGAGTACACCGAAAAGTCCGACTTATATTCCACTCAGATCACAGCAGTGAGAGGCCTGTGCTGTAGCTACACCAACTCAAACCACTTTCACAAGATTGTATATTTCTTTTTAAAACAAAAACTACTGTAATCGGTAGTAACTGTATAGGTATAACAAGTTTTTTATAATGCGCGTATGTTGCAGATGATATTTCTTGCAAATAAAGAGTGTGCCCAGCAACCCATATTTGTATGCATTTGTGCCCACGTTTTTCATGTCCTTCGTTTTGAAGATAACACAATCAAAAAAGATTATCTCGGAAACTTCTTAGGTGTGTTCCAAAACACTTAGAAAGCAACTAGTACAGCAAGAAGTACTATGGAAGACGGTCTAAAGCAAATTGTACAGAGAGGTCACTTATTTCTAGAATGTCAGTTGTATTCGACAAGGTCCATGTGCCATATCTCTGGATGCATTAAATCGATATAAACCAAACTTGGTGTGCTGACACGCCTCTGAATGCATACGATTCCTACTGTCCGTCATTTTGGAAGGTGGTGTCAACTATAATATTATGGTCATAAATCAAATCTCAGAAACTATTCTACCTATTCCCGCCACATCTGGCGGAAAATTCCTTCTGTTGAATCGTTTTTTAAAACAAATATTCTACTCTCACAGCCTTCGAGAATTCGTCAAAAACGCAAGAATGTTGGCTTCTCAGTTACATCGGCGACTTGTTTTTGAATTGCCGTTTTCGTTCCTGGTTACGCTACAGCCACAGAATATATAAATACGCATAAGTAGAGTTTGCGGTAAAAGGAGTGGTTTCTCTATTGCAGTCTCGGCTGGGTGGGTGTGGTGCACTCGGAAGCGAACTGGAGGGGTCGAGTTAAGTATGCCTCTGTGGATACGGAATATATATCAAAAGTTGAAATATTATTAATTATTGGAACGGAAAACGTCTAGGCCAGTGGTACTCAAAATTTTTTTAGAGGACCATATTAAGAAAAACTAAGACCGCCGCAGGCCGCACTTACGACTCTTGACACAATAATATTTGTGAACTAAATGTAGGTAGGTAATTCGATGACATTAAAAATTCACAGGGTCGCGTATTGTCTTGCAAGTCGTTTGTTTATTCGTTCGATGCGGTGATGGCGGGCGGAGGTAGTACATCAAAAGTATGTACAGAAGTCGCCTGACTGATAAAATAATGAAAGATATGGTCTAGTTTTATCAGCGACTTTAACTTTTAATAAATTGGTATTATGTATTGCTTTTTTATTTTTGTAACAGACACCCTAAAAATAAGAATTTGGTAACTTATATCTACTGAAGCCGGCGATCGCAGACCACCAAGAATGGGCCCGCGGGCCGCAGTTTGAGTACCCTTGGTCTAGGCGAATTGGCTCCTTCCTTATCCGGAACTACCCGGGATTATCAAGCCCACGCAGAAAAACCCAAATCACATTTTTAACCTATCATTTCATTTTTAATTTTTTTTCTAGGCACTGACTTCATTTTAATGATAACAATCTTTTTTACAGCCTTATTATATAAAATATAACAATAAAATTGTTTTGCAAGTGTACAGGTATTAAACTGATATACATCATTTATTCTAAATGAGAGTTGTGCTTGCGGCTTAAGGTAGAATCAGGACGAGGCCCAAGCACGTACAGCTTGATGGTACAGCTGCTGTTGCCCTGGGGGAACTCTCCCGGAGCCTGCCGTGGACGATTTCAGACCGAACTGCAGTTGTAACTTGCGGGATAGACTCGACTATTTCGTAATTTAATTCAGATTCGGGGGAGGGCTGGGCTCGTTTTGAGGTGGCAGCCGCGAGGCCCATGACACGCCCACATTTGGCGATCGGGCCGCGGTGGGTGAGTAGTTAGACTGCTCGCATCCCACCAAGGCGAACCGGGTTCAATCACCGGCCGGGTTACTGCCAGATTTTCGCAAGTGGGAATCGTGACGGACGATGCCGCTGGTCAACGGGTTTTCTTGGAGATCTCCCGTTTCCACCGCGCTTGCATTCCGACGCTGCTCCATTCTCACCTTATTTCACCCTCATCGTCTCTCAAGACCTCGTGTTGTTAAGAGCTGTCCAGATCTTTCAACAACACTTGGCGCTACAGCTGTGCAGCCCTGGGAAACTGTCCCGAACCGAACAATTTATGGTTATGGTCTCTCTCTCTCTCTCTCTCTCTCTCTGCTGATATATGAAGCGATTAGATATGGTACACTGAAGAACCAAAAAAACTGGCACACCTGCCTAATATCGTGTAGAGAACATCCCCACCAGCACAGGCAGAAGTGCCGCAAGACGACGTGACATAGACTCGAGTAATGTCTGAAGGTATGCAGGGGGCAATTCACACCATGAATCCTGCAGGACAGTTCACAAATCCAATCTGCACCAATTCCAGAAAGGGTTGCACGTCTGTCACGTTTAATGATTCTCGTCAGTCGTCGTTTGTCCCGTTCTTTTGCGATCTTTTTTCGGCCGCAGCGATGTCAAAGATGTGATGTTTTACCGGATTCCCGATATTCACGGTACACTCGTGAAATGGTCATACGCAAACATCCTAATTTTATCACTACCTCGGAGATGTTATGTCCCATCTCTCGTGCGCCGACTATAACACCGCGTTCAAACTCACTTTAATCTTGATAACCTGGCATTGTAGCAGCAGTAACGGATCTAGCTGCCGACCGCATTGCGTTACTCTGATTGGTTCCATACCTCTGTTATTTGCATACGCACGCACCAGTTTTTTGGCTCTTCAGTGTTTATATTAATACTATAAAACAAGACCAGTAAACTCCTTTAGCCGGGAACTGGCTGAAACTTTATTTCTATTATGTAGACTCAAAAGTCGCCTTGAGTAGGGTCGATGCACTGAACGGCTGCACTGATCCGGCACTGCCCTGGGCAGTCTGCAGGGATGATGCACTCCAGCCGTACCAAGGTGTTCTGAGTGCGAAGGTCTTAGAGTGTTGGCGGGGGGTTCGAAGGCGCTTGGGAATGTTGACCTTTTAAAGTTTTCGTGTAGCCATCTGTCTTGTTACAATCCATCCACGGTTACTTCCAACTTTTCTGAAGCACTGCTAAATTTCTACTTCCAAGATATTCCTCCCCCTCGTGCAAACAGAGTTTACCCGAGTCTAGAAAATTACACCAAAGGAAAACCACACCGTCTTCCTGAGCACTCAGTGTAATAATATTTGCATACAAACTATTTCTTACTAGGCAATATCAATACGTGTATTTTATCCATATAAATTATAAAAGAAATATTATTATTTATAGATCAAACTAAAATAATAGTATGATTTAATGAAAGTAAGGTATATTTATGTTAACACAAACATAAAACTCTTTAGATACATTACGTGTTTAGGAAACAACTAAGCACGACATATAGGGGTAATTTTCCAAAGGTTTATTTCAAGAAGTGTAGAGAAACCGCGATTAGACTATAACCTGAGATCACCCGCGGTGATAAATAATGGCCTATTCCGCTGGTGCTTGGGCGGCGTTAAACAGACATGAATGATTGGTTGTAGTCTCGATTATTTTCTGCTACTACTTGGTTACGGCACTTGGCACAAGGCTGTTCTCAGTCCACCTTCAGGATATCTCTCTGACGGCAGTGTTTGATTTCCTGATGGAGTACAACAAAACGACGCCGAAGGCCACTAAAGACAGCGTTTGAGCTGGGCACAATCAGCACGCCGGATCATTCAGCTAATGTGGGAATTGATCAATTCTGAGCCGGAACCTGGTACTGCAGCAACCCAACCACCCTTCCCCACGTCCTCTGAGACCTTCACACTCAGAGGCACACGTGGTCCTGCAAAGACACTATCCGACCTCTACTCACTGTCCAGGTGAGTACCGGAGCTGTGTCGCCACCCACCGCGTCGACTCTTCTCTGGGTCGGGTTCTGTGCTTCTACAGAGTAACGATGTGGTTACCTTCTTACAGCTACTCAGTACGAGACACAAGCACAGCTAGGGGTTAGTTACTTTCAAACGCATAGTGACTTGAGCACCCAGAAGATTCCTTGCTCTGCGCGTAATGACAAGATTTATTCTACTCATATTGGGAACAAAGCGAGAGAGTGAAGAAGTTTGAGCGGCTCCTAACATCGGGTTTTTGAGAGCCGATGAGGGTGAAGCGAGGCTAGTATGAAGCAGCGCTGGAATGCTAAGGGGGGGAGGGGGGACGGAAAATCCCCAAAAAAAAATTCGCCAACCAGTGGCATCATATAGCACAATTTCCATGGGCAAAAATCCGGAAGCGACCCTGCCGGGAATCAAGCCCGGTTCGCCTTCGCTCTAGCCGCTGCACAACTCTGGCCCCCTGAAACGCTAAAACTATATTCCTTGTGTGAGAGAAAATTTACCCTGCAAAATGCGCTGGTGTCCCAAAGAGGTCGCTTTTAAGCTAGCAGTAAATTGAGACGTTCTATCTACGTGTGTGCAAAATTTTGTATTTGACCTCGAACTGTAATATATACTTGCCCCAGTAAAAAGGTTGAATCAACTTTATTTTGTCAGTATTATTCACGCCCTTCGCTAGTGTTTACAATAGTAAAATGAAGAATGCAAATGGGTTTTACATTAAGCGTTCATAAACAAACTTATTTTAGTGAGTAATAATTCGAATTAAAAGCGAAATAAAAATAGCTGTCATCAAAACAAATTCTTCTAATCTATTGTCACACTTAAATTAAGTAATTGCGTATTATAAAGTTTTGATAAATACAATTTTAAAACAGAAAATCAAACAACATAAACACTTGGTTCGACTTATTTTCACTCTAGTAATAAGAAGATCAAAGTTTTTTTTTTTCGTCGGTTCTTACGCAATACAAATCGGAAGACTTTACACAAGTTTGTGCGAAATATGGAGACGTTACGGATTTTGTATTTACGGAGCTCAGCCACGTTTTTCGTTATTACGTATCGGGTTTCCGTATATTAACTGTAATTTTGATATCAAATTCAGCGCTGACTGGAGCTAATACGAGTGAAGATGGAGCAATGACGGAATCTAATTGGGGGCGTAACAAGAATACCTAGAGAAAACCCACCGGTCAGAGGCAACGTCCGACACGTTACCTACATGTGGTGAGATGAGAGTGGTCTGACTACTACACCACTTAAGTGTCGATGGTATGTCGCATAAGGACGCGTGAGCTGTTCTTACAGATAAAATATCTCGGCGCGTGTGGTAGTAAAAGCGTTACTTTATAAATGTGCTGGGGTCATCGTTGGTAGAGTATCATGTGGTTATTCTCTTGTTGACGTCAAGGTTATTAGCGACGGGACCACATTATTGGATAATGTGTAACGGGGGAGGAATCGGCCATTGTCTATAGTTGCAAGTCATTGCGACGTTCGCCTATAGTGATTTTGGGACCCATGGGAAGCCGAAATCACATTGGCCGAACATGGACACAAAATTGGGTTCTCGCGAATGCCAGTATGTTAGTATTGTGTCACCTCACTCTGTGATTTGGAATAATATTAACTTTTGCAAAATTAGGTTAGAGAGTTATTTTCAAAATAGTAGCTTTTTATGTGCTAAAAAAATTACACGAAAAGTAAATTTATCTTTTTTTATAATAACAATGATTTATTAATTTTCTTAAATTTTGGTAGTTTGATGCTATTGTCCTTAACCTATTCAGATGCAGTGTACATAATTGTGTACATTACGCACGTGTAAGTAATTTTTGGTCTGTACTGCACACTGCAAGGCTCAATGGCCAATGAACTTGTCTGTGGGTCTACGTCATAATTGTTTCATATTACTATTGCCGAACATTGTAAGCCTACACAAATCATTGATTGGTTGTGACAAAGAAACAAGCGTTATGTCGACTAAGTACAGCATGCATAATTAATAACTTTTTGTTTTTCAACACCTGATACTATTAATCAGTGTGAGTCTGAAAGGGTTAAATAATGTTTCTGTATGATTGTGTTGTGACTTTTTAACTCTTTTTTAATATTGAACTGTATTTGAGTTCTAATGCGAGGAACGTAACGTATGTTCGGGTGGAAATATAATTGCTGCGCAGGATAAGTATAAAAGTCTGCAATATTCGAGGGACGTGAAGGGGTACAGGCTTATTTGGGACACTCGGATAAATGTGTAGTGACTTCACAAAATTAACTTTCATAAAATGGAAATAATATCGTCAATAAAAAAAACATAGTTTCCCCGCAACAAATCCGACAGCTACTGAATTTTGCGCAGTTATTAATGCTACTAGTTCGGGTATACACACGTGCTAAAGTTGGCCGTGTCACCTTCATTAGTCGTACAAATTGTACTCCGACTGTGACCTGCCCTGTAACCGTGAACAGAACGTTAAAAATTTAATCGCAAGTCGTAAAATGTTTCCCTGGAAACGCGTCGCCGGGGAAGTGCGGTGTGCCGCATTGCACAGCTGTAGTGCGGTCAAGCCTATGCAAGGAACTGCAGGCGCTTACCGCCAAGGCCGTACATTTGCTCCTTGTAGTTGAAAAGCCCTTATAAATGGTTCATGGTAAACTAAGAACTTTGCAAATTAACCTACGGAAAATATTCTCTAACAGGATTTATAATATGTTTTTATTCTCAACAATTTTACATATTTCAGAATTGCACTTTATTGGCGCATGAATAAAGTGAGAGGGTCAGTGTTAATGCAAATTTCACATATGATGGATGGATACAAGTAGATATTGGACAGAGCTTTCAAAAGTGCTCAGTTAAATTTGAACATCATATAACATAATTTAATAATACTTTAGCTTTTTAATTTACGGTTTTTGTTGCGTTAACTAAATCACCAATACACGATATAAAAATTATATTAAGAATTGGTTTTGCAATGAGCGTAAATATCTTAATCTCGCCTTTACATAAAAATCGTATTTGGAACCATTAAAAAGTTTATATAAATTTTTTTTTTCTTGGTATCCATTTGCCATTTGCTTCATTTATACAAGACAATATTGCTTTGAGCTTAATTCGATATACCCAAATGAAAATCGCCTCGTGGTAAAACAACAACCTACAAATATTCCTTCCACCTAAACTCTAACTGATTCTTAGCAAAATGGCTTTTTGTATCTGAATTTGAGTTTTGATATTTCTAAATTGTAAAGTCAAGAGTACTTGACTTTAACATTAACATTACCACTGTGCCAATCTCCATAAGAAACAACATGCCAGTAACCAAACGTATTGTCAAATGCTAAAGTTTTCAATTGTGTAACGGCTGCATGGTATGGAGTCTTTCACTGCTGGAGAAATGTTTTCTTTAATACTCAGTATATACCTACGATCCTAGTGATTCATGTTGAATACCATTACTACTCCGAAAACCTTTCATTCAATAAGCAAAATAGGTTAAATTAGTAGTGGTATGTCTCGCTGACAGCGAGGTTTATGGAGGTGGAACCAACTGCCCTTGCCTATAACAAGGAACTTTAGCAGTATTTGCCTGTTTTAGTAAACCCATGAAAACCTGAAATCATGATGGCCGAGTCGGATCTCGAACCGGAGTCCTCACCATGGCGAGTTCAGTGTTTGAGCATTGCGCGCCTTGGTTTGTTTTTAGCCTACATTCTTTGGAAAGCTAAGATTATGAAACCATGGAAATTTCTCTGTGGATTTATAACCCCTCCTAACAACTTTTTAACCGTAAACCTCACCAAACTCGGTGCACATACATACGGTCTATATGATAAGGACATCTGACCTTTATAGTTTTCTTACACGCCGGGCCCTTATTTTCAAAATATTGGCCACTTTAATATTTATGGTGCTATGTAATATATCAGGAACCATTTAACGGATTTAAATAAAACTTGGCATGTTGAAATTGCATAACTTAGGCATTGAGTTATAGAGGGGTATTGTAATTGGTCTCCCAATTTGGAAGTGAGTACAGAATTAAAAATAAAGTTTTCATGTTACATCTCGGAAACTGCTTAACAAATTCCCGCCAAATTTGGCATGTAAGTAAAACTATCGCAAACAATGTAAAAAGTGGTTATTAATGAATGATACAGTCATTTAAACTGACAGCCATATAAATATTTTTAACTCTTTCACTATATCTAATATACCATTTAATGAAATTCGACCAAACTTGGTAGGTTTGCTGAAAGTATCTTTTATAAGCATAAAATACTCCAATGCACTGCCTATTTTGTTCGCACTTTTTTAAGATAGTCTCACACGAAAAATAAAATTATTGTGCCATAACTAGGGAATCAATCAACCGATGACTACAAAACTGGGAAAACCAATATTACTGTGATAATCCATGAAATTTGGTATGGTGTAAGCGGGTCAGACACTTATTTTCAAAAGAGTGGCCATATCAACATTTTATTTTAGTATAGTATAATTTATGTTAATTTAGTATGCTTCTAGTATTTATTACAACACTCAAATGTGTCTGCACAGAGCCTCTCCTGCCCTCCATTTTCTACATTAAAAAATTAATTGTTATGTCATGTCTCGGGAAGCAATAAGCCAATTCCTTCAGAATTTGGCAAACAAGTAGTACTAAGTTAAACCATCAAACTGGCATGTTAAATTGGGTCAGATACCTATTTTAAACATGGTGGGAATATTAACATTTCAGCTTGTACGCTGTATATACGAAACAATGTAACCAATTTCAAATTAGCTTCGTATGCTGGCAGTACCAGATAGCACCACATGTGAAATTAAGCTTTTACGTGCTATGTTGGAAAACAATAAACTGATTCCCACCAAATCCAAGCATCAGGTTATAATGATCAAGTCCATGTAAATGTATGCCTTTAAGAGTAGGATGGACTAGCCCGAAATATGTGATTTTCTTGCTGGAAAGATCCGTGGTACATTGTGGTTGTTATGCCCATTTTGCACACTGGCTGGTGAGGATTGTGTCACACGAGCGAGAGGTATGGGTGGGAATTTTTCATCTTATCGCTGCAAATATCAGTTTGTCAATCTTGCTGTTCCCGTATAACTTAAAATGGTAATGGTGCCTGGTTCCCGCTTGCAGTGACATAGTTTTGTTGTTTGGCAATCTCAAGTTACAAAATAGCGGGAATAGTGCCAAACGAAGCGTTTCCATTAAAATAGTTTTCAAAAAGTTAATATTTGTTTTTAAATATATTTAAATGTAGTCCTACACTAATGCACAATAGAAAATGTTATGCAATAAATACTTACAAGAAATATTTTATATTAATTGTTTTTGTGTATATATATATAAANAAAAAGTTAATATTTGTTTTTAAATATATTTAAATGTAGTCCTACACTAATGTACAATAGAAAATGTTATGCAATAAATACTTACAAGAAATATTTTATATTAATTGTTTTTGTGTATATATATATAAAAATTTAACATTGAAATATATATATATTATGTCGATATTTTAAAATTATCTAAAAATATTTTAATGGCTTATTTATTTATATGCTTTGGTATTTTTTTTCGTGTTGGTGGAACGTTTGGGAGTGGGAAAAAGGGATATTGGAGAAAACCAAGATGATACAGCAATGTTAAATACAACAATTTTTTAATCAGTTAGAAAAAACTTAAACATTTCTGGCGGATGGTAATTTAACATAGGCAATTTTTTTATGCCCACTTCTGTAACACAAGTTTTTCATAATGAGATTATAAATATTGACGGGCAGAAACAACAAACACGTCAATATTTTTACTGTTTAATACAGTAATGCAAATAATGGATTTACTCAATGAATAAATGACTAAGTCTTCTCAACACTTTTTTTCTTGGTATCAAATAACTTTTTCATAATTCAACAACATTGTAAATTTAGTTTCAGCTTACTGTTTCTATTTTATATATACCAAACTATCTCACTCAGTTCACTACTGAAAAAAAAATCACATCAAGAGTACTAAAACAACGAATGAATGGCAGCTATTTTGTTATAAAATTTACATAGCCTAACAGTTATGACTTAGGCCTAAGTGATTTATTTTGTTACTACAGTACAGTTGATACAAGGACTTGATAGAATAGGTATTCTACTCAGTTATCTGTACTGTAGCACAAGGCGCTATCAGATTATTAACAAGACATCTTGCATAAGTTTTTTTTTTTTTTTTTTTTTTTTTTGTCAAATGTCTCTGTGGATTTTTTTTTGTGTAATCTTTACAGCTGTCTTTCACGAAATTTTCAACTTTAATTTTCTTACAAGATCAAAGGTAAACCTTGGGCCACGAACTTTACACCTGGAAGTCACGCGTGTTTTTTTTTTGTGTATTCTTTTCGGCGATGTTTCATATGTAGATATGTCCCAAAAATGGCACCCCAAGACTGCAGGAAAATGCTAGCGCACAAAAGTAGTTAGTGAAACAAATCGCGAATTTTTTCTCATTAAAACCTTTTCCTACTTACAGTGACGTCAGTGATAATTCATAATGGTAATTTGTAAATTCACAAGCAATGCAAAATTAATAGAAATTTAAAAGCAATTTAAAAGCAATTTTCACGTGGATAACAAAAGACAATGGAGTTAATTTGAATATTTATCTGCAGCAAGCGCAACACGCCCTACAGTATCAGGTGATACATTTCAAGGTGTTATTGCCATGGAAGGAAAAACATTGCTACAAAATTAAATTTTAATTATTTTCGAGAAAATTGCATTTTTAATTTTTAATTATCATGATTCATAATTGGGTAGTATGCAATTACCCTGCCACGGTTTAAAAACACCGTTTCAATAATAACGCATTCAAAGTAATTAGTCAAATTTTAAACAAAATTCTGGACAGCTGCATGAGACACAGAAAGTTTATAATTTTGCTTTTTAATTGCAACACTCAATTATCTAAACATGGTTTTCACGTAAACAAAGCCACTGAAAAAATAAGCTTGAAAATAGATTCAACTTAAATGTAACATTGCTGAAGTATAATACTTTAAAGTTTAAGGTGTTTTCTCTAAAAAAAAAACATTGAGTATAAGTAAGACGTTTTCGTTGTTTACTTCGTAGGCCTCACTACATCTCCTAAGTTAGCGTTGTAATCCGCTGACATAAAAATACGAGATCATACTCATATCATTCAAAATATAAATTTTACGAAATATTAAATATGTTGACGTTATAATTTGATAAAATTCTATGCAATTCCTATACCACCATCCATTTTATTTCCCAAACAAATTATATTTTGTTTGGTCATATCATTTGCCTTTTCCAGCATATCACAAGATGTCACCAATATTAGTTAACACAATATTTATACATTTGTTCGGCACTGCAAAGCCTATGAATTCTGACTACACTATTATCAACCATTTTGCAGTTAGTATTGGCAGAACAGTGTTGTAAAAGTCGTATCAACCACTTAGAAATGTATCCTTCAATACGACAAAAATTATTCAATAGCAGCAGAGAAAAACATTGCCAGTGACCAACTTGCCTTTTCACATTACGTTTGCAGTAGAAAATAGTTCCAATGGTATTTTTCAATTTAAGTAAATGTCAACCGTATGTGTTAATTTTTTAATTTGATTTCTTCGATGCTATATAATATTACAATAATATGTGAGCATACAAGTGTAAATTTATTAGTCTTGGAAGATTTTCATTCATTACTTTGGTTTCGGGACATAAACGCTGTTAAGTTACCCGTGTTGTGAAAGATGGCGGACACGGTTGTGAATGGATACACAACCAATACCTTCAAAGCAAGCGAACAGGCTGAATAATACAAGCTGCTATCTTGGAAAGGATAGAGTACAGGCAAGGAGATTCAGCTATGGTTTATCGTTGTCTTCCGCAGTATGAAGGTGGAAGGACAACAAAACACTTAGTCCTGGACCCAGGAAGGAAACTTTCCAACAACTAAATATCCCCTGCTTGACCGGGAATTGAACACGTAACCCTTGATGTCCAAGTTACGCATCCTAACCACGGGACTAAAGCATCCACTCATACACACACCCACGCATTATGTACACAAAACAGGAAGGCTCATTTGCTAACAGCCAGCGGCTTTTCTTTACCATCCTTAACTTACTCGTTCATTGCCAAATATAATGTTGCACTTACCACTCCCGACAGGACACGTAGTAGGTCTTGTATAGTCGTTTTGCCCAACTTCCATCTGCGATAACCGTTATGACTGGTACTCCATTTTTTTCAACATCGCCAGCAGCAACAGCCAAATGAGTTTCTCCTGAAGCAAGCTTCATTTCGTTCAGAGCAGTAGTTTCCCACCCATCGCACACTTCGTCATGATATTTACGAAATAGCTGACAATTGGTATGTTCATAAGCGACATCATATCTTCTATTTGTGCATGTACTCCACCGCTAGACATTGTCCCCCTCACGTCGCCCCTGTGGATATCCATTTCTTGACAATCTTCTCCGTTTTTTACAAGTAATTCTACATTGCACATTTTGCATTTGAAAATAAAACAACTCTTCAGTCCGTACCTCTCCCCACGCACAATGCTCATATCTGGAAACCACAACCTATTGAACTATGAAAGTCAAGTGCTTGAAAGTTACTAACACAACACGACGCCCATGTATCTGAAAAGTACCGGGGGGTGTTTTAGTTAATAATTGACTTTGTGAAAATAATGTTTCAGTATATACGCTTGAATTATTTGGCACGTTATTCTGTTGAGTAGTATTATTGTCTGCTTCAGCTGGCGTGAACACAGTATCAATAGCGTCTGTCACGTCCTCACAATTACATGTTTCATCCCGAATTGCTTCTGTATTTGCTCTGAAATCTAAAAATAAATACTGTAATAAACCGAGCTATATCAGAAGCCATACTAGAGAATTGAAAAAACTTCGTACTCCGAAGTCTTAAGATTCAAACGTGAGTGTATAGAAAAAAGTAACAGTAAGCCATTGTCTAATTATTCGTAATCGAAGAATCATTGAATCTGAATAATACATTTCGTCACTCAGATTACAGTATAAAGTATATTAATTAAAAAAATGCATGGAAATGTAGTGATATACTCTGTCTTACTTAGTTTCCAGATTTTCACATATCGTATTAAAGTAGCACTTTGTTAACAGACCAGCTACATAACCTTCAGCCACTATATGCTTTCCAACTGACCTTCAGTACATGTAAATAACATAGTAATTTGATGGGATCTCAAAATATATGAAATAGATTTATTTACAGTAGACATATTTTAAAATTTAAGTTGTGGTATTTGTGTTTACTACTGGTGTAAACATGATTTGTAAGTTAATTATGCCAAGCTACTCAGGCATAAAAAAAATATTATTGAAGTTACTTTGTGGTACTGCCGCTTTAATAAAAAAATTTTAAGTCTGTTTTAGTTCACTGTTTCGTTTCCGGATGAATTATTTATAATAACTCAGTGCAGTGCAGTTCCACATGACCACGCCTAGTGTTGACTATTTTACGTACATACCCAAAACAAGTTGAAGAAATAGTTTTTGAGTGATTTTTTATAGAGGTGGTGGTTTTATGCAGTCCTTTTGACTTCTTTTGCATATGTATTTAATTCGTTAGTCCAGTGGCATGTAGTTAAAACAAGTAGCGTACCCGTATGTTTCTTGCTTTCAGCAAACACAGTCACGTAATTTCTTAATAATATGCGTTGCACATTTCATGAATATTGTTGGCACTCGGTGATCGTGCCATACATTTCTGTTTAGGCTTTTGTTTGATACGAGCCGGAATATGAAACTGTACACAGTCGCCTCGCTTAACCTAGTCGGCGGAATAAAAAGTTACTAAATCTGGGATAAAATCTATTTTTTTAAACTAAATCGGAAAATGAAACGAGATAAAAGTTTCTTTATTCAGCTAGGTATATAAATGTTAGTATTCTGGTGCAGTTATGTCCTGTTCGGTAGAGCCATTAAATTTGTTTTTAGCAATGAACGATTAAATGATTCTCGCAATAGGGCCTACCTACATATATGATAATTTACAATTGTTACGCTTTTAAACTCAGTCTGGTTTTCGAAAACTTGTAGTGAATAGATAAATGAACTTAATAGTACTCTATAAAAGTTGGTAAATAAACAGAACATTATACCAGCGACGGAAACGTGCTATTGATGTGCGAAAACAACCTTGACCGAGTATTGAAGTATGTTGAAACTTAAGTTATACACACTCTAATATCACAACAAGTGTTATTTAATAGCACCACTGTAACAAAAAATTTACAATTTTTTTTTCATATTTTCAAATCTGACATGTGCAAATGGAAAATTAATTCTCACACAAGTAACATGGCTGGACATTCGTTTTCGTTTTACGAAAATGAAGACAAACAGTTGCATTTTTAATAAACGTAATACAATACTAAGTTTATTCCAAAATAATTCGCTTTTTGTTGTTAACTCGGTGAAAAATTTTATTTCCGCATATGAGAAAGAATTGGTTATTCAGAAACAATCAGGTAACATTTTTTTATTTCAATTGTGATGTCATTCTGTTGTGCTTTAAAGACAATTGCAGCAGTAACTCGCAAAATCAGGAGACTTAATTTGACCTAAACTGTATGTTCATAACGTGAGTTACCTTTTGAGCCTACTTTCCGAAAGAAAGATATGTTAATTAGAAAACTTTCCTGTCTGGGTGCCTGTGTGTGTGTGTGTGGAGGTGTGTAGGTGTGTGTTTACGTGTTTCTGTGCGTGTGTGTCCTCCCTTTCAATTTTTGAATGCGTGAACCGAATTTCACCTGACTCGGTACACATATAGTATTAAGTAAGGACACCTGACTTTTATAGTTTTCTATCACACCAAGCACTTACTTTCAAATGGTGACCTTTTTAATATGTATGGTGATAATGCCATATATCGGGAACTATACAACCGAGTTAAATCAAATTGTGTATGCTGACAGCGCAAGTTGTAAGCATTGAATTCAGAGGTAAATATTTTGTTGGTTCGGCCATTTTGGAATATAGCACCACATTAAAAAATAAAACTTTTACGACATATCTCGAAAATTATTGAAACATTTTTCGTCAAATTTGTTATGTAGGTAGTAAGTACTATGATAGGCCAGGTANACATATCTCGAAAATTATTGAAACATTTTTCGTCAAATTTGTTATGTAGGTAGTAAGTACTATGATAGGCCAGGTAATAAAAGTAATTTAACTTAATTTGGCTCTTATTTTCAAAATGACGATCATACAATAATTTTTCGTTTGTTTCATATAGGAATTATACCATTTGACCAATTTCAAAATTATTTTCTATACTGACAGTACCTATTACAAGCATAATATAAGCTAAAAAACAACTCTTTTTTTTCCTTTATCGTAAGATAGCGTTACATGAATTAACTACGTTTTTGTGTAATATCTAGGGAAAAAATTGACAAATTGCTACTAAATTTCGCAAACAAGTAGTGCTGATGCAGTTAATACGTACAAATGTGTTTCAAGTAAGGAGAGACACTTATTTTAAAAATGGAGCCAATCTTGCTATTTAATCATATTATGCCAAATTTTTGAAACCCTATAACCAATTCGAACTTACCTTTGTATACTGGGATAATATTATATAACAAACATGAAATGTGTCTACACGGAGCTTCTTTTTCTTCCATTTTGTAAGACAGTGAGTGACACACGAATAAATAAAATTTTTATGTCATATCTCGGGACACAATTGACCGATTCCTGCAAAGAATGGTAGACAAATAATACTACGGTAGGTGACATTAATTCACATGTTTTAAATATGTCAGACACTTATTTTCAAAAGGGCGGCTATATAGCTATTTTTGTTTTGTGAGTCTTACAGTCGAAACCATACAATTAATTCAATTGAAAGTTTGTATGCTGAATATATATATTACTACTATCAAATTTGTCGGCACAAAATCTCTTTTGTCTGCCATGTTGTATAACAGAACCACATAGTAAATTAAAATCACGTGATATCTCCGATAAATAACAGATTTCTAACAAATATGGCGAAATAGTAGCACTATGGGAGGCCGTGTAAATTGATAAACTTGAAGATAGTCAGACAAAAATATTTTCAAAATGGCANAAATAGTAGCACTATGGGAGGCCGTGTAAATTGATAAACTTGAAGATAGTCAGACAAAAATATTTTCAAAATGGCAGCCATATAAAAAATTTAACTGAAAATTTTTTTTCTACGAAACAACAAAACCAATTTTAACTTAACTTTGTATGCTGACAGTATCAGTTATCATCAAAATTGTCTATGCAATGCATTATGTCTCCGCCATGTTTTAAGATAGCCCCAGATGAAACAATAAAGTTTTCATGCCATACGTTGGGAAAACACTCAACCGATTTCTTTCAAATTTGGCGAAGAAGTTGTACTGTGGTATGTCACTTTAATTTAAATTTTTTAAGTGGGCTAATATCTTATTTTTCAAATAGCACCGATACAAACATTTTANGGTATGTCACTTTAATTTAAATTTTTTAAGTGGGCTAATATCTTATTTTTCAAATAGCACCGATACAAACATTTTAGTTTCATGTGCTATATCTACGAAACTACGTAACAGATTTGAATTAAACTTTGTATACTGTATATATGACCATTTACGAATGTGCTAACGCATTAACATTTTCTCCTCCATTTATAAAGTTCGTCTCATAAACAATGGATATTTTATGCCATATCTCGAGAATCAAAAATCGATTCATAATAAAATTTCACGCGAGTATTGCTGCAGTAAGGTATGAAAATTAACATGTATTTTGTGCGCCATGGATATTTTAATAGAGTTCATAAAAATAATTTATATTAATTAGAGATATATATGTGAAACGTTTCAACAAAATTCAACAAAATTTTGTACGTAAACAATATTTATTAGATGCATCATTTATGCATAAATAAATCCTATTTGGCCGGATTTTTTGCGTAATATTGCCAGGTAAGTAAATTCACCAGGTTGCCATATTTCAGAAAGAATTAAACAAATTTCCGCCAACTTTTCACACTCACAGAACTACACATAAAGTTAAAGTTACATGATTTAAAAGGTGTCAGACAATGATTTTAAAAATGGTGGCCATATAAAAATTTTTATATGTTTGGCATATATATTTAACAACTTAGAAAATTCAATCAAACTTTTTATGATGACAGTATATATTTGAAACATCGCGTACAGAACCTCTTTTTAGGCAATTTAGTAAGACAACCCCATTAAGACAATAATGTTTTTTTTTTTGCCATATCTCGGAAACCAATCATCCGATTTCCACCCAATTTTTCACACAAGTAGCGTTATGGTAGGCCTTGTAAAAGTTTTTGTTTGAAGTGGCTGTGACACTTATTTTCAAAATGATAGCTTTTTAAATATTTCAGGTTAGTAAACTTTATCATTTAAAACATTATACTAATTACATCGGTAAGATGATGCCCTGAATCCTACCTCCTTGATGCAGTTGATTGCATGATAGCTTAATTTTATGAGTTTTTCTGATTTAGAATCCCGAGTAAGTCATTCGTGTAATTTAATTGTCTTTGTACTGTTTCACATGTGTCTGGTTTCATATCTAACGATATTGCTGTCAATGAGACGTCAACGCCTACCTATCATCTGAGCTTTTAAGATGTTCAGTAAAATTTATTTGCACCCATTTAGATAAAAGTAGGCCCATTAGTTATCAGTAACTTCTGGTTTAGAGTTGTGTTCTTTGAAATGCTTCATCTTCGCTTTTTGTTTAAATCAGTCTTGCTGTGGAGATGTTTTGAATATATAGTGGGCAGTTGGCAGGAATTTGGTCNCTTCGCTTTTTGTTTAAATCAGTCTTGCTGTGGAGATGTTTTGAATATATAGTGGGCAGTTGGCAGGAATTTGGTCTTTGTTATCCACACTTACTTTATTAATGATTATACCTGTTGCAGACCCCAGTGCAAAAAAGGTATATCTACGAAAACATTTTTAGAATATGTTCCTTTACAAAGGATGTTATCGATTTATTAGAAAAGTAATGATTTTATTTATATGGCAAGGGCAGTAATTGATTGACGGTAAACTAGTCTGTGGAACTTTCCTAAGAACTCTACTAGGTTACTTGGGAAAATGTTTTAAATTTGCAAAACTCTGTTTTGTAGAGTAAAATAACCACAAAATGTGATAGTTTTAAAACAAATATTGTGCTTAAAGCTACAGTAACAAAGGTTATCCTTTCTTTATATGTACACAGCAAATACGATCTTGAAATTGTTTATAGTTTTCTTGTAATCTATGATGGAAATTAACATTGATAGAATATGAGGACAAGTGAGTTCCTCCGACTGTTAAGGGNGAGACTATATACACTAAAGAGCCAAAAAAACTGGTATAGGCGTGCGTATGCAAATAATAGAGGTATGGAACCAATCAGAGTAACGCGATGCGGTCGGCAGCTAGATCGGTTACTGCTGGTACAATGGCCGGTTATCAAGATTTAAGTGAGTTTGAACGTGGTGTTATAGTCGGCGCACGAGAGATGGGACATAACATCTTCGAGGTAGCGATAACATTTGGATGTTCGCGTACGACCATTTCAAGAGTGTACCATGAATATCGGGAATCTGTTAAAACATCAAATCTTCGATATCGCTGTGGCCGGAAAAAGCTCGTGAACNTGACATCGCTGCGGCCGGAAAAAGATCGCGAAAGAACGGGACAAACGACGACTGACGAGAATCATTAAACGTGACAGACGTGCAACCCTTTCTGAAATTGGCGCAGATTGGATTTGTGGATTGTCCTGCAGGATTCATGGTGTGAATTGTCTCCTGCATACCTTCAGACATTAGTCGAGTTCATGCCACGTCGTCTTGCGGCACTTCTGCTTGCTCGGAGGGGGCTGGGGGTGGGGCTACACGATATTAGGCAGGTGTACCAGTTTAATTGGCTCTTCAGTGCAATTTAGTTTAGTGTGCCATATTGGCCAAACATTTTTAACCAAATTTTATGTNTTCGCTTTTTGTTTAAATCAGTCTTGCTGTGGAGATGTTTTGAATATATAGTGGGCAGTTGGCAGGAATTTGGTCGTTGTTCTCCACACTTACTTTATTAATGATTATACCTGTTGCAGACCCCAGTGCAAAAAAGGTATATCTACGAAAACATGTTTAGAATATGTTCCTTTACAAAGGATGTTATCGATTTATTAGAAAAGTAATGATGTTATTTATATGGCAAGGGCAGTAATTGATTGACGGTAAACTAGTCTGTGGAACTTTCCTAAGAACTCTACTAGGTTACTTGGGAAAATGTTTTATATTTGCAAAACTCTGTTTTGTAGAATAAAATAACAACAAAATGTGATAGTTTTAAAACAAATATTGTGCTTAAAGCTACAGTAACAACGATTATCCTTTCTTTATATGTACACAGCAAATACGATCTTGAAATTGTTTATAGTTTTCTTGTAATCTATGATGGAAATTAACATTGATAGAATATGAGGACAAGTGAGTTCCTCCGACTGTTAAGTGTGTAACCACCTATTTTCAAAATAATAGCCAAGTAAATACACTGAAGAGCCAAACAACTGGTATAGGCGTGCGTATGCAAATAAAAGAGGTATGGAACCAATCAGAGTAACGCGATGCGGTTGGCAGCTAGATCGGTTACTGCTGGTACAATGGCCGGTTATCAAGATTTAAGTGAGTTTGAACGTGGTGTTATAGTCGGCGCACGAGAGATGGGACATAACATCTCCGAGGTAGCGATAACATTTGGATGTTCGCGTACGACCATTTCACGAGTGTACCGTGAATATCGGGAATCCGGTAAAACATCACATCTTCGACATCGCTGCGGCCGGAAAAAGATCGTGAAAGAACGGGACAAACGACGACTGACGAGAATCATTAAACGTGACAGACGTGCAACCCTTTCTGAAATTGGCGCAGATTGGATTTGTGGGTTGCCCTGCAGGATTCATGGTGTGAATTGTCTCCTGCATACCTTCAGACATTAGTCGAATCCATGCCACGTCGTCTTGCGGCACTTTTGCTTGCTCGGAGGGGGCTGGGGGTGGGGCTACACGATATTAGGCGGGTGTGCNTGGGGGTGGGGCTACACGATATTAGGCAGGTGTGCCAGTTTAATTGGCTCTTCAGTGCAATTTAGTTTAGTGTGCCATATTGGCCAAACATTTTTAACCAAATTTTATGTGATGAGATCATATAAGCCAAACATCAAATGTGCAAATACGTAACATTTTTGTCCACCATTTATGAAGGTAGCAGAACATGAGAGAATGGCGCCTTTATGACATATATAGGGGACCAGTCAACCAATTCCCATCAAATTTTTCACGCAGGTAAAGCTACGGTAGGCCATGTAAACTTGCATGATTAAAGTGACTAACACTTTTTCAAAATAACGGCGCTGTTAATATTTTAGGTTAGTAAACCGTTCCTACCTAAATATTATACTTATTACAACCGAAATTAATGCTCCGAATCCTACCACGTATGAAGCTGGTTGCACGCCAGCTAACGGTACAAGTATTTTTATGTTCGTGTCCCTGGTAAGGCACGTGTGTATTTGTAATTATCTCAGTAGTTTCACGTATGTTTCTGGTTATATCCATAATTATATCACCATTAACGAGACGCCAATGTCTTGCTACTATCTAAACTTTTAAGCAATAAATCAAAATTATTTGAATAAATGTAGAGGAAAGTATGCTGATTAGTTGTATCGGTAACTTCTTGTTTGTTGATGTTGACATAGTTGAAAACTCTGGTATATCACAGGTGACATTTCCAAAGGTACGGGGAAGAATATTGAAGCACACAAGTTGTTACCCATGCCTTACCTCCCTTACCCAAGACTCGATCCCGGTACTCCTCGCACTGTAAGTCGATGCGCATCCATCTGCCTCACGGAGGTCTGCGCTCATTTCACGTGGGTAAGTTTACNACTCCTCGCACTGTAAGTCGATGCGCATCCATCTGCCTCACGGAGGTCTGCGCTCATTTCACGTGGGTAAGTTTACTCTGATTGGTTCATCTCCGCACTGTATCTCAACTCACATAAAAGTGGCTCTTATTTTAACGAATTTATTATGCAAGCATCACTACACAATTAAGAAATAATTAATTTGTGGCGTAAAATACAATTTTTTACAACCGATCGTGTCTGTAAATTAGTAATATTGACGAACAGGTGAAAACAGTGTAGTAATATTACCAATCTTATCACTTGCTTCATTTTACATTATGTGTACAGGCTAATTAAGATAATATGTTATTCTGTAAGGAAGTAGTAAGGTTCGTGTTACGGAGACTGTCTACCTGGAGATATTTTTCGAACATCATATACTCCGTCTCCGGTAAGCGCAAGGCTCCGAACTGGCATTTAGTCTTACCGTCCTACAAATTGTATTGGACGGCTTTAAGCGTTCACTCAGTAATTTTATTGCGTAGAATTTGTAGCAAAGTTAAATCCAGTGCCCTATAATAGTTTTGCAGGTATTCACCAAAAATTATTTAATCTATAACAGTCTGCAAATGTAGTATTTCACCATGTCAAAGATATCATAAATAGTGTCTACCATAATCGTGACATTTGGAAAGTTTTATTCTACTCTAATCTCAATCAATGTTATTTATTTTCGTGCAGGAATAGACAGTGTACTTCACGAGAAATAATTTATTTTAAAATTATTTATTACAATTAAACTGCAACCTGCATCGGGTTAGGTAGACGGACGTCTTATATATGGTCAATAGTCAAATTGTTTTCTATAGATTTTATAGATATTTTATATTTTGTGACATGATGTCTATAATACCACAATAAAAATACCAAATAATTTGAAAATAACACTCGTTTATTCTTAGCCTAGGCCTGAATACGAGAATTTTAATGACCTTGATTCCTACAAATTTGAAAAAATGTTATATTGGCACAATTTTTTTTGTTCTTGAATTTAAAGAAGCTGCATGTTGCAATTTATTTGAATCCGACACTAGGTTCACCATCGGTAAGTATTTATTTTCTGGTTAGTTTCAGTTTAAAGTTCGTTTGAGATGTTAAAACTGAAACAGGGTTGACCCGCACAAGATGATTCCCGACATTCTACTAACATGAACTGTAGTCCAGCGTCATAATTTTGCTCCATTTGAGAACCGTACGATATATACTGTATACATATATTATATATATATACACACACTAACGTTTGTGATTGAAATGAACTTTATAACACAGATTAGGTACATAACAATACACAATTGATTAGGATTACAGAAATGTAAATGACCTCTGTCCTTGAGAATCCAGTATGGTGTGAAGCCTCCACGTGCTGCAATCAGAGCCCCTAAACAGTGTGGCATGGAATCAAAGAGGAACTGGATAAGTTCCTGGGGAATCTCCCTCCATGTGGTTTGTATGCGAGTCCACAAAGTATCAACAGCGGTTGCTGGAGGACAGTGGAGAACAAGTCGCCGACCAACCATATCTCAGACATGTTCGATGGGTGACGTGTCAGGCGAACGTGCAGGCCAGGGAAGTAGTNAAGTCGCCGACCAACCATATCTCAGACATGTTCGATGGGTGACGTGTCAGGCGAACGTGCAGGCCA
Source organism: Clitarchus hookeri (assembly GCA_002778355.1). NCBI lineage: Eukaryota > Metazoa > Arthropoda > Insecta > Phasmatodea > Phasmatidae > Clitarchus > Clitarchus hookeri. The sequence goes on from NQII01001402.1 coordinate 228,540, forward strand.
GGGAAGTAGTGGTGTGCGTCATTCATTGGAGAAGGCTTGCACACCTCTCGCCACATGTGGCCAAGCATTGTCCTAATTAAATATGGCATGTGGAGTCGCCTGAAGGAGGAGCAGTACTTCGGGCTCTAAAACCTCCCTGATGTAGTGGTTGCTGTTCAGATTACCCTCAGTATGCAGGAGTCAGGATCGCATGTTGTATCCAATGGCGCCCCAAACCATCACACTTGGCGTTTGTCCGCTATGCCAATCCACAATGCAGGCTGCCAGATTGCGGTCACCACGACAGCGTCTAACACGTATGCGGCCATCATTGCAGGACAGGTTGAAGCGAGACTCGTCCGAAAACCCTACATTTTGCCACTCATCACGCCAGCGACGTCGTTCCTGTGGCCATTGCAGTCTGAGGCGTTTGTGGTTTCTGGACAACTGAAGCCGATGCAAAGGTATGCGTGCTACTAGTCCAGCCCACAGCAGACGGCGTCGAACCGTCGACGCAGACAAGTCCACGCCCGTTGCAGTGCTCCGGTGTCAAGCCAACACTGTGTACGAGACTGTACTGTCCGTTGCGGCCATGCGGATAATATTCTGTCCGCTGGTTCTACACACGCATCACTGTCGTAGCAGTATTCCCTGTACGAGCCGAAATGTCACGGTATGACAAATCTATTTCCTGGAGACCGATCATTCTACCCCGTTCGAACTCATTCACATACTGATATGGTGCCCTTTGACGTCGACGAGGCATACTGGCTCTTGCTTTCACATCGTTTGTCGACTCTTCACTGACTGAGCTTGCCGTAACACTGACCTTTCCGTTCACACGCTAGTGTAATTCTTTTGTGATAAATCATGTTTATTCATTGTAATATTATTTCAGACTATTATTTTGTGTCAAAAGCGAAAAGGATGCAATATGCTTAACAAATAGAAAATTAAATTGCCGTCTTCAATGNGATGCAATATGCTTAACAAATAGAAAATTAAATTGCCGTCTTCAATGCCCTTCAGGAACTCCACCGTAATTTTCCTGGAGTGAGAATGGAAAATTTAAGAAGGCGGGAAGGTGGAGCACTCGCTGGTCATGCTGTGTGTTCATCCAACTGAAGGGCTGATTCGACGTATTGGCCTACAAGCTAAACGCAAACAAACATCAGTGCTCCGCCAGCGAACCAGGCGCTGTGTGCATTGCGGTAGCGCAGCGGCTAGAGCACTCGGCTCCCGCCAGGGCGAACTGGGTTCGATACCCGGCGAAGTTGTTCCGAATTTTCTGACGTGGGAATCGTGCCGGACGATGCCGCTGGTCTGCGGTATTTCTCGTAGATCTCCAGTTTCCCCCGTCCTAGCAGGCTGCTCCATATTCACCTCGCTTTGCCTTCATCTGCTCTCGACTTCACGGCAGGCGCTGTAAAGGCCTGTCTACAATCGGCCGTACCTTTAGTTGTTGACGTGTCAGAATCTCGGCGCAAAGTAACGTCCCATTTACGAAGTCCGAAAATGGTCTACAAATGCCTTGTCCGAAAGTAAGCTTTCAAAATCTGACACTAGATCACAGTAAATTCGGCACATTTGTTGTTACGTATTGACTTTTAAATATTTTTGAATTGCTGATTATTTAATGTTTACGAGATAGGTGATTTGAAAATTTATTTATCTTTATTGTTTTAGTTCTTAACTGTTTTATTTTAAATAAGTTCGCCAACTGGCATCCAACAATTTTGTTTGAACATTACTTTTTTTAACGNTTTAGTTCTTAAATGTTTTATTTTAAATAAGTTCGCCAACTGGCATCCAACAATTTTGTTTGAACATTACTTTTTTAAAAGTGTCCATCTTCATTTTAAATAGTTCAGACCGAACGAAAACAGCACTAATTAGCATTTAATTACGTTTATCTTGAGAAAGCCCACCTTGCACGTCCATTGTTTACATTTACAACGTTAACATTCTAGGAATGCGTGCAAAAGTATTGTAAGTCTTCTTCTTTTTCTACTAACTTAGGAGACAGTTTGAGACGAAATTACAATTTTCTGAATGCTTTAACTTGGGACACACAGGTTGACTTAGAACACGGGGAGCTTGTGTCAGCACCATGACGTCAGAGGGTCGCGTGCACCAATCATCTTACCCTTGTCCTAGGACACAGGTTGGGATAGCGCAATTGTAGACGAGCGTTGTAAACGTCGCCAGTCGGACACGCGGCCGGCGCTAGAGGTGTGTGTCCCCGGAGACAGCTGTGTGGCGCCGAGAGCCGGTTTGTCCCTGGACCGGTCTTCGCGGCGGAAAGATATGGACCTGCAGAGTCGCCGGCAATCCTTACTGTCGCGTGTGTCGGCGTGTTTCACTTGCCAGGGCGAGGCTCAGGGTTGCCACGCCTGCCGAGGTATTTGTACAGGAATTCGTTGTTCTCTCTGACGTACCGACAAAGCTTGCAGCAGCGGCCGGATACTCTCTAGGCAATCTCCTGGAATACAACGAGAACACCCCTACGCATTGTTGCATGCACCACCCAAGACTCCTACTCAACCATATTACCAAACGTGATGGAATGTAAACATGTTGCACTAGTTACAATAATTCCTATATTAGTTGTAAAATATGTGACAATTTACAGTTTTTATTTTCCTTTTTGTTATAAAACCAAATACCCGCATAGTAAATCATCACAGAACTTCAAATACTGAGAATATTTAACCGCCAATATTAAGCGCCAATACAAGTATAAATTAAGTTTTTAATTCGCAAAATAATGTTGTTTAAAAAATTTTTCTAACCCGTTTTACAATGCCTTGAAAATAAATTAATTTGGGTTTCTCATGCTCCAAGTATAAGTTCACCTAAATTAATGTCCTCTTTTTTTTTTTTTTTTTTTTATAGTAAAATCTCCCCCAGTGCGTTTGTCGGTCTCAATGGAAATATATATATGTGTGTGTGTTTGTATGCTTACCTACATATATACGGGATGGTTCGTCTAACATGGTCACCCCCGAAATTTCCGGAACGGTTGCGAATCACGAAATGTGGTTTTCACTCAATAAAATGACGTACGGGGCAAGTAATTTGCCACAAAGTGACTATTCGTAACACGTGTATGGATAGAAATAATTAAACCACACATGATTTTTGTCCCCTGGAAACATACATTTATTTCAACGGCATCTGAAAGTACGTGCAAAGAGGAATTCATTGATATAGCATATGCAATAGGAAGTAACACATAAACGCTAACAAATAATGCGCAAATACGATTAAGTGGGCCGGTAGCATGGGGCAGTGGACCTGTAAGCGACACGCGCCGTGACTCATCCTGGCGGGACCGCTTCCTCATAGCAGCGTAGCGCTTACTAGAACAATAGTGTTGAAAGTATTGTTTGAGAACAGGCAGATCGGACGCCTAATACAATAATGACCTAGTAAGCGACTATGAAATGGTGGGTGGGGACTTATTATACGGGTGTGTCCACGCCAGTCCTCGAACTAGTCCACGAATGCGTATAAATAAAGCAGAGTTCAGGACTACTAGAGCGCGGAGCAGCTTCACTCCATCCGAGAGCTCGGCATTCCTACTCGCTACGGTGACCGTCAGACGTGCTCCGCTTTCGTTCTGCGAGAACGTTTGCCCCTGTAAAACTGCAGTGACATTGCATTTGTTTTATTATGGTCAGGTTTCAGTTTCTTTCCCCGCGGCTGTATGACTTTAGGTGATATCGTATAATAATGATGTAGTGAAATTTTTTTTCTAGGGAATGGAGGCTATATTTCCGACTATTATGCTCGTGAACTAGACTTGGTAGTGACGAGTGAAACCAGTACAGCAGTTTTTCACATGTAAGAAGGTAGAATTATTTGTGTAACCTAAAAAAAAATCTATAAGCGTGTAAGAACGAACTACATACGGGGGCATGTTGTGTGTTTTATTACAATTTCCTAATAACTTCATTGCCGAAGTTTGTTTGGCACGATCAGGTTTATTGTTTGAATACGAACAATTCAATATTTTTTCTGAAACCAATATTTCATTTGGTTGCCCTAAACGTGTAATATTTTGATGGTACAAGTAAAGATTTGTGTGGTTGTGTGAACATTACAGTTTCGGTTACTATAAAGAAAAGTGTGAACAGAACCGAAATTAGAACACATAGCGTTGATGTCCGAACGCTAGGCCTTTACGACTTCAGCTAAAATTAAGTTATTGCAAAGATTCTTGCAATGAGGGTAAATGATTAAGCACAGATTTGAACATCCGACATCGACTCACAAGTAAAGCGGTGGAGTATGTTAGAATTATTGCGCTTAGTAGGCAAAAATTGATCGCTGGCAAAATAGAAATATTTTTAATATATGACGTGCATGTTGACNAATTATTGCGCTTAGTAGGCAAAAATTGATCGCTGGCAAAATAGAAATATTTTTAATATATGACGTGCATGTTGATAAAATATTTTTAAGTTTTAACTTTTTACTTTTTGTTACATGTTCAACTTGTTTCATTGCATTTATTTATACCATTATTAAAATCTAACAAATAGGGGTCCCACACTAACAAACACTGTGAATATTATTCTTGTTATAAAAATTATAGAACAACTTTCAAGCTATAAATATGAATGAAGGCGATCAGATCCGATTACCCTATACAGCCAACCAAAGAAATGTCAGTATTGTACTAACCTAAATTTTTTCCCCGCGTGTTCTGTAATAATAGACGCATCGCATTGTTTCAGATTACCAAATGTTTTTGCACTTCAGAAAATAATTGTTTGACACTACCTTGAAATTTATTATTTTTACGGTAGCAAAACCCATTAGATACTTGAAAATAACTGAATATAAATATATTCAGTGGTTGAACAATAAAAATGTTTTGACCCATAGGTAAAAATAAGATGGCCGGGTATCTATAAGTGTTCGGTTCAAAAAAATATCTTTAACTGCTTTATATGATTTAAGGGAACGAATGTAGATGTTTGGAGCAACGGCATATTAATTGAGTGAACAAAACATTGTTCAGTAAAATAAAGCCCTTTAAAGAAATAGTTTTATTTGAAACTAAATATTTTTGTTGGTGTAGTTGTAAATAACATGTGTANGAAACGTACGTGCTTCCAAAATTTTGCCTAGCCACAAAGGCAAATTGGTGGGATGAATATCTAAAGAATGTTAAGGTGCGCGTCTATCGTCCGCGTTTGAGTCAGAATCAAAGGAGCGAAAATCGCTCATTAAGTGCCTCATGGCTGTGTAATCTTTCCGTCGTGTTACACGTAACTGTGGAACTTAAAACCATATATTTTCAATTGTAGAAAAATGTAGGGATATTCAGCTCAAGGCCCTATACAAATTTTGCATCTGTTCACGTAGTGTATATTTTTGATATTCTAATGTTCAAATGTATAACTTTTTAGTGCTTCAAGTAATTACTTGCACCTTGCAAGGTACGTTGGTAGGTAGCTAGGAATGGTTTAACGTCTGGTCGACAGCGAGGTCATAGAGATGGAACAAGTTGCTCAGAGAAGCAAGAACGGGGAAGGAATCGACATTCATCTGTAGTGATTTCTTGAAACGATGGAAGACCGAGAACAAGATGGCCGGATTGGTAATACAACCCATGTCCTCCCTAATGTGAGTTCATAAGTTCACCACTAAGATATGTCGTTCGGCGCAATGTATGTTGGAAGCTGTGCTAAGGATTACTGTAAAGTGCTTATTTATTTTCGGATGAAAGCACGCTACAAACCCCACATTCAGTACTCTGTGTTTCGAACGTATATTTCTGACGCGCTTCAACACAGTTAGCGCGCCTTTACTAACTGCAGAAATCAACACTAAATGATTTTTATTATTTTGCAGAAATCCCCCGCACTCTTGAAAACTAGTAGCCAAGATTATTTCTGTAACACTGCTACACATTTTGACGTGAAAACATACATTTTGTTTCTTTTAACAAGTATGTTCTGGTAGACATCATGTTTGTAAAAACATGGAGTTAAACAATTAATTTACTTTGTTTTATATGTATCTCTGTGTTGTTAACACATTGTTGAAAAAAAATTCGCTAACTATTTTGCAAAGAAATTGTTTTGTAAAACGTACAAGTGGTAAGTAGTGAATGTGCCGGGGTTGACGGAGAGTCGGTGCAGCGTGTGGAAGTAGTCACTGGCTAAGTAGCAGTTGGACGGCGCGGCGGCCGCACGACTTGCTGCGAGTGACAGCTACAGTTCTGCCTACTTCTCCACGACCTCCTCTTATCAGCGTCGACTTCAGGGACTCTCCCAGGCAGCAGTTGGCAACTGAGGCCCGTGGAAAGGTCTCGCAGCGCGCCAATTACCGA